>CAODLS010876025.1:0-18401 GCA_948243855.1 Flueggea neowawraea
CTCCGCCACAATCCATATCAAATCATGTGTCAGATCAGGACACATGGCTACCAGCAACCCTAGTAGCTGGGTTTATCAGAGCATTGGTATACCAAAGACCACTACTACCCGTAACATGGGTGTCTCATATCATAAAATAGAAATCATATTAATATATAGTTTCAAAGCAGAGTATGCGTAGAAGCATTAAAATCAGAGAGGAGATATATAATACATATATATCAACTTCAAAGCAGAATCTTGATTAATACACATAATCAGTTTATCAATAGCCAATTCTTAGATTAGTTCATTTTCAAAGTATGTGTTATACACAACAGAAAACATATACAGTTTGGGACACAGCCTATGTGTCTGAAGTTTCTATTCACTCACATGATAGTCCAAGTGCAAAACACCCGTCAGACCCCACTCGTCGGTGGCTAGCCTCTCGGGCACAGATAGATATATCAGAAGCAAATCCAAATGTGGTACTGTGAGAATACCAAATGTATGATGTGCAAATGTAGATGCAGACTCTTGAAAGATCTCAAATGATCCATATCGAATGATAATCTATCACTTTAGATCCAAAATCCAAACTTTACATAAAATTACAGTTTGGTCATCGACCAGTGCAAAATTATGTTCTAGTCCCCGAGACTTGACAAATGACAAAATAGTCCTCCGACTATACTATGATAGCTAACTAACTTTTAAAAATAGTCAGAATCCACAAATAAGTCCCCGAACTCTCAGAAATCGACAATATGCAAAATTACAAAACGAGTCCCTGATGACCCCATCTTACTCGAGTAACACCGTGGCTTACTCGAATGAGACAAAGCTCTGCTTACTCGAGTGAGCAAACCCCTTACTCGAGTAAGACACAACCCAGATGAACCCAGAAATTGTGCAACACGATTTAACTGACCAAAATTGATATCAAACACCCACATTGGCTCTAAACAAAGCTCAGAACACGAATCTAGGGTCAAAACCACCAAAACAACTCGGAATCACTCTAGATCGACCAAAAACAAAGCTAACCCTAACTCAAACAATGTCTCATCAAATATGATTATTCAAAACTTGAATCACGCTCCCTTAACCTCAAACAACCAAGAACTAACAATTCTAAGCATCCATTAACTCAGAATCATCCTGAAAATGCAAACACATGTACAAACTTGGCCTAAAGCATGAATCCAAATTTAAAAGCATAAAATGGATGAAATGAAGAGATTAGATATGTAATCTTACCTCTAGGAACGAAATGGGAACAATAGGAAGCAATGAGAATGTGTTTTGCACCGATTTGAGTGAGGGAGAGACGAAAATGAAGTCAGAGAAATGAAAGAGTCAGGTGGGGGTATTTATAGACCCCTACCCAGAACAGTATCTTAACTTGCATTCAGTATTTACTTGAGGGAATTAGGAGAACTCATTTTGATGGTTATTTTGGTAATTATGTTGGAGGAAGATTATGTTTTTTTAAGTGACCTATGTAAACATCTCTTGGCTGGATTTTGACAGGAGACACACAAACTTTAGGAACATCACTTTTATTTTTCTTTGGGTTTCAATCCTTATCATATTCCATATAGATTGTGAGACTATTGTTTTTAATTGTTATTTAGTATTTCAAATATTTATTCAATTCTTGTGCTTTTGTCTTTTATTATTATTTGTGTTGATTGATCAATGTGGTCATTTGATTGATTAAATGAATAATATACAACTATTTAGGATTAATACAGTGTCTCATTAATTCTAATATAGGTAGCAAATAACTTGGATGATTGTGGTTGGACAACTTTTAATATTATGGAATTGACATTTTTGACTTCACTGGCTAGGATAAGGGTTTCTTTGGTTCTTACTACTGTGATTAGATTAAACATTGTCAAGGCATCTTGGGGGTTATCTAGTTGGTAAGGAAAATAGTCTACAGAGCGTCTCGAGGCTATCAATCAGGTAAGAATGAATTGGTTATTTGAGTGCGTCACCGATAGCTATAATTCTCTATTTGAATTTCTCAATATTGATTTTTAGTATCTATGATCAACTCGCTGGATTGAACGGAGAAGTACTTTGGCTAGGCTTTATTATTATTGATTTTCTTTTGACTTTAATTTATTATTTTTTTATATTTTGATATTTAATCTTTATTCTATACGTGGTTTTGTTTATCTGTTGCTTTGTTTTTCAAATAAATAAGCTTTACTAATTTATATAGATTCGACCCTGCTCACTGCTATATACAGAATCTTTGACTATGTTTAGTTGAGAAAATAATTTTTTGTTTTTGTTTTCTATTTTGTTTTTGTTTTCTAAAATAACATAGAAAACAATGGAAATTTTAGTGTTGCATGAACGAATTTTTTATTTTTTTCATTTATGTTTTCTATTTTTTTAGAAAAAAGTGAAAATTCTCCACAACTAAACATGCCCTTTATTTTTGAGTTGGAATTAATTTGTTGGTTTGGCAACCATCAATTTTCATTTCCAATTTTCGTTGTTATTAGTTAGTGAAAATCTTGCTAGACTCTTCTTCATTGTTTTTAGTCATTGTGTGTTGCTATTGTTCTTAAAGAAGCAAAAGAACCCAAGTGGTGACATTCATCCCTTTGTTAACCCCTTATTGTCTAACAGAAGTTGAAAATTTTTAGTGCAATGTTTGTTCCATCAAAAGCTTCATTATAAGGTTTAGGAACACCTTAATTCCTCGACACGCTCACAATTTCACAATCACTCAAAGGGCAGCATTGTCTCCCAACATTTTTCTACAAAAATTAAGGGAAAAATTGAGTGGCACGCTCGGTAGGACAACTGAGCAATGATGAGAACAAGGAGTAAAAAGGAAATTGTCACTTCCAGCATAGGAAACGGAAATGAAGAGGCCAATGCAATTGCAGTGGTCGAGGAAGAAGACATTCAAGCACAAGAACAAAAGGATTTCAAGGAAACACTCTCAATCCCTAAGGGGTAGGCTTTCCAAGCCGTCGCCATAAAAGAGTTAGTATTTGAGAGAATGGCGCGATCGTTGCAGAATATGGACGAGAGTTTGGGCCTGCTACATAAGATTGATAAGAAGTTGGAAGATAACAACCAACAAACCTTCAACTCAACACATAACTCAACCCTTGTGGAATCATAAATTCCAGAATGTCTCTTCAATAAGTCATTTGTTTTCATTTCCAAATTTCGTTGTTATCAGTTGGTGAAAATTTGCTAGACTTTTTTTCATTGTTTTAATATCCCAAGTCTATATTTTTTTTTTCTTTTTAAATGTTGGATTATTAGGAAACAACATTTTTGCATTAGAGAGTATGACTAAATCTCAGAAGTGACGAATAAAATGATTGGGAGAATTATTATTTAGAGAAGATGGTTAAATTGAAATGTTAATTGATGTTGTGGTTATTTTGAAAAATATAATGGGTCGTAGGGGTAGGATTGCAAAGAAAGAAAAAAAGAAGAAGAAGAGAATAAAATGAGGCAGATGTGATTCGACAGAGGAAGGAGAAAAAGAAAACAGAAGAGAGAAGGAGAGAGAGGAAGAAAAGACAGAAAAAGAGAGAAAACTTCCTAACGTCATAACTCAAGTTTCGAGCATCCAATCGACAAACCGAAAAAAGCTATGTGTTCCTTGTCACTTCCTATTTCATTTAAGACCGTCGATGGCCTGTGAAGTTATTGTGACTATTATTGATGAGGATAATCGAAAGGATAATGGAAACTTTGAATGGGTGAAGGAAAAAGAATGGATTTGAGAAGATAATTAGTAAATGAGAGTAGGTTGGTAGACTAAAGAAGGAAGTACAGATTCAATTTGTTTGTCTTAGAACAATGTTATAAGTGTCATTGTCAAATTTGAACCTTTAACGCAAGTCAAATTCTTATATGTTTATTCTTTAATTCTTTTAATAGGAGAAAATCTATTATCGCCACCAGATACCGGAGGCACTTCAGCTAGTTGAGTAGAGGACCATCCTTTATTTTGACTTGGTGAGTGGACATATGTGCAACTCAGGTTATTTCAAATGTATATCTATGTATGTTTTCTGTGAAAAGCATGGATTTTACAAATGTTTATTTTCCTAGAAAAAGGGAAAAGTACATGTTATTTTCAGTATCAAATGACATGCATAATAATGATTTCCATGACATTCATGCACTGCATAAAAACATTAAGATAATAAATATCGAATGAACTAAATGGTTAGTTTGTGATGATATACACATATAAAGAGACGTGATGAAATAATTGAATTGTGAGACTATATTATTGATCATACCATTGTAGTATGTTATACTGTGATCTAGATGAGTGTATCTTGCTGGAACCCGTTGACTACAATGCTCGCAGATATACTCTTATTGATTAGCTTTATTATGGTTTCACTATTGAAATGAGTGGATCCGAGGATCTGAGACAGTTGGCCAACTAGTTTCAGCTCAGTGACCCTTAGGGTGCCAATTACTTTTTTAGCCCCTAAGATTATCAGTAATTAGTCTTTTTGAACCAAGTATTGTTTTTAGCTCTTAATGTTGCTAGCTTGATCTTGACTTGGATGCCAGTTGTTGTTTATATTTATTATTTCAGCATTCAAGTAGCCGTGAGAGCAATTTCAGTATGCTATAGGTGTATGATCAATGATATTAGAACTTGGAATGTTATATACTAATTGTTTTAATTAATATTTGGGCAAGCTATACTAAATGAGATTGATGAATTGATACAACATGATTATATTTAAATGTGGAATTGTTGATATGAATTTTTGGAATATGTATATGTTAGTATGATAACACCTTTACTGTCTCCCCCTTTGTTGTATATGTGCCCACTCACGAGTATTATACCCAATCCCCTCTGCTCCCTCCACAGATTGATAGCAGCTAGAAGCTGAATTTCTCTCATTCTAGAATCGTCGTTAGAGTTCCTAGAAGAGGCTAGATCAACAATAGTAGTATAATACTTTTGTTTTGAAAATTGTTATTTTGGATCTTGGTATTTTAAAATTAATATGTAACTGCCTAGAAATCTATGATGCTTTGATTATTTTGCTTCATTCTGGATAAAATATTACAATATTCTATGCAAGGAATTATTAATGAAAGTGGCAAGTATTACAATTTATGTTTCGATTGAGTGCAAGTTGAGTTTGGATAAGCAATAGATAAATAAAGTGTATTGGCATCTTACCTGTCAGAGGTAGTTGTGACAATTTTGTTTAATCATTGTATTTTGCTATTGTTCTTAAAGAAGCAAAAGAACTCAAGTGGTGGTTTTTTGTCCCTTTGTTCACCCCCAATTGTCTAATAGAAGTTGAGATTTTTAAGTGCAATCTTTGTTCCATCAAAAGCTTCATTATAATGGGTTTGAGAACACCCTAATTCCTAAGTACGCTCGCAATTTTGCAATCACTCAAAGGGTAGCATTATCTGCCAACGTTTTTTTTACAAAAGTTAAGGGAATAGTAACCATAAGTTATTGATTGTATAGGGTTTCCATATTCTTTTTAGAGTTAAATAGATTTGTGGACACATGTGCTGAACATGAATTTTATTTTTATAAAAATATTTTGAACAATTTTGTGAATTGTATGACTAAATTATCATAAAAACAATATTTGTAGCAACAATTTTTTGTTTTTCTGTGAATTTTGTGAATTTCAGAATAATTATCAGTTTAGTTGCTTCATTTTTTTTCTCATGCACACAACTTCCAGTTTCATACTTGAGTCCAAAAACTAAAAAATAATACATACGCTACTTGAAATAAAATGAAAGTTCTTATTCCCTTCCTCTTTCCTATACATGTCTATGTTCCGTCTCAAGATTTGCCAAAGCATCTTCAATGAAAAAAATATTTCTTTCCAAATGATTTCATGTATTATAAGACTCCTGTTTTGATATAATGATCTGTTACTTTCGGATTTATTATTTTTTTGTTTATAAAAGATGATGATAAAGTTATTTCTAGTAATAAAGAATAAAAATCATAATTAATTTCAGCTGAATATATATATATATATATAGTCATTGGTCGGATATAATAAAAATTGCATGATACAATATTTCTCCATTATTTTTATCCAAATAACCACCACAATGTATATGATTCAAATGAAACAAGTGAAAATCCTAAATTAAAAAATAAAAAAGACGAACCTTAGAGAGATAGACGTAGAAGAAAAGGGATACTTATCTGAACACTTATCTAAACAATTAAATAATTATCTTAATAAATTCAAATTTAATATTTTTATCATATATAGATTTCTATCATAACATTTATAAATAATAAAAATAAATAAATTAAAAAGGTAATTTAGAATTAAAAAAAGTATAAAAATGTCCAAAATTATTTTCCCTACATTCGTAAATTTATATATGCTATGATATATTGTTCCTCAAATGATGAATAGTGATGGTATTTATAGACTGGTTAATGGAGATAGATGAAGTTCCTTTGAAATCTCAATGTGAAAAATAAGATAACCTTTGCTGTAACCAGTATCTCGTTTGTTTTCTTTCTCATTATTCAAGAAACCTTTACAAATTAAATTCTAAAAAAATCACTAGAAAATAAATCCGCTATCGAAAAGTTCTTTACAAGATTCAATCAATTTTTGTCATTTTTTTATTTTTCTTTTTTTTTTTACTATTGCGAAAAAATGTTAAGTGACACTTTTTTTTTGTTACAAAAGTATCACATTAATGTTTGACCAAAAGAATAAAAAAATGACTTGTAATATTTACTGGATAGTTGAGTAATTTTTTCAATCATTTTGCAAAATTTTGTCAAGTCAAGAACCCGTCGATTTATAATAAAAGTAACCTTTGATTTAAAACCAAACTAGACACTTAAGTATGAATATTGCAGAGTTAGATATTGAACCAAGATTAAAACCAGAGACCCCATCTACTAGAGATGGATATAGCCACCCGACAAAACAAAGGTCTCGCAAAACCCTAGTTTATTTTCATCGATTAAAATGACTTAATGATAATCTGTACCAAGTTATAAGCAAGCACGATCATGTCGGCAATAGAATTTAACATTTATATACTCAACAATTAATTTTCATATCCAATTAAACATTTCAATCTAGATATGTATACTCATGTCACCAATTATACAATATACAATCCTTAATTAACTTTATAATTAACCTCAACCCCTCTAACTGGTCTATAGCTACCTAACAAACCCTAACTTTGTTCTCTCCATGTATACCAACCTATGCTAACGTTTCCTTTAATTACAACAATTATAAAATTGCTACATTGAACTTGCAAAGGATGCTTTGTTTCATATTACTGACCTGTAATTCATCTAGTGATTTGTGTCAAGCCACAAAATCTGGTAATAACTGGGCAACAAACCTCTTTCGGTTTTGAATGTCAATGTTCTCAAAACCAGTGGTTGAATTAGAATTTTGCGATGTATTGTTCCCAAAAAAGTCCGGTTCGCCGGGTCCAATCTCAAGCCTTCTTCCCAACTGGATGTTCTGGTTAGGAATGAAGTTTTGTTGGTGAGAACCTGAAAGGGTTAGGTTCTCACAATGCGGGAGACCAAGAGTGAGTGACACATTGTTATTTCCACCAAATCTTGGAGCTAGTTGTTCAGGACTAAACCTACCAAGATCAGCTATTGGATTGTATGCTCCAAATCCCCCACCATTGTTGCTTATTAACCTTTCACTAGAACCGAAATTGATCATGTTTATCATTTCTTTACTTGTTTCTCCTTGCTTCAAGTCCATGTCCATTGAGAGGATACTACTTGGAGAGTTCTGCATGTCATGACTATTGTTACTACTCCTTGGTTTCTTTGGACTACTTTGTGCAATTCCATCCATTTCAGATGGCCTAATGAGGGTGAAACCGGGTTGCAGCGGCTGAATGGATGACCCTCCTCCTCCTACCATAGGAGACATTGAAATGATGGAGTTAGAGAATTCAGTAGGAGATGTTTTGTGTTGGGTTGTGGTTTGTTTTTCTGGTTTTGATGATGGGAGAGTAGTACTATTATCTACGGCATTGTTGGACCCGGAATCTTTGTTCACATCCTTGCTTGCTTTCTCTCCTGATCCGCCATTTTTTTCCTGCTCCTTGATTTCCTCCAAGTACATTTCCTCAACCATTGGCTTCCATAGGCGAACTCGCGCATTTATAAACCAATTAGAGACCTGCGTTGCAATGTCAAATCAGTTCAAACACTAATTTGAGATCAATCCCATGTATATGAGGAAGAAAATGAAGAATTAACGGATGTAATGGTCTGGTAATATTTCACTGATACCAAGTCTGAATAGCCAATTTTCTCAAGAAAAAAGAGGAAAATGAAGATGAAGACAGTCCATACCTGGCCCCTAGTGAGTCCAGTTTGTTTTGCAAGCATGTGCTTATCTGAATCCTTGGGATATCTGAAAAAAAAAAGTAAAAATACAGATAAGAAAACAAGGTTATATTATTAAGGTTAAAAGCATTTATAACTAGCATATCTTGTGTCGCTATTTGAAATGCTAGATTGTAGGAGTACAAAAGAAATTATAAGCTTTCAATGAAAATAGAAAGAGAAAGTTTTCAAAAATTGTTGGAAAGACTGATTCAAACCTTCTCAGATTTGAATACTTTTGCTACATGCTTACAGGAAATAAAACGTTCGTGGATTTAATGTGACTTGAGGTCTCAGGTTCAAGATTTACGAGAATAAGGTGGAAGTTTGCGTAGTATAAATTCAAGTCTTAATTTTTTTTAAAAAAAAAGCTACATGTTGAGTGCGAGCATGTCTCGTGGAAAAATAATCAATGGTTAATATGTTTTGCTCAAAAGTAATTCTTTCGAAATATTAGATGGAATTATGTGGTGCTGCTTGGTCTACAAGTAACATTTTGCAATTTTTATTTTTGGAAATGTTTTCTTATTGGTGAGCTCCAATATAGACAACATGGATTTAAATTTTCTCAGTTTTTTTAAGAGAAGTTTATATTTTATAGAATGCAAGAGACACGAGAAGTATATTTTTGATAGAATGCAATAGACACTTTGGTATATGCCACAATAAAATAATGAAGTATATTATACATATTTTATTATCACAGTGTAATGTATGTATTATTAAATATTTCACGTATTATTATCTTGACAATATGGATAAGAAGAAATAGAAATACTTACGGGTGCAGAAAGTGCTCGAAGAGCCAAGCACGAAGCACAGAAACAGCACGTTCAGGCAAACCTCGTTGGGGTCTCCAAGCATTGTGTTGGATCATACCCAATTGTTGCAAAGCTCTTTGTTGTCGAAGCTGATGATCCACGTACCTAAGTCTCGACCCCTCAACCTTCACTCCCAAGCAATCCTCTTCTCCTAAGCTCTTGCTTGTAGCTTTGATTTGGCCAGAGATTGCATCTTTCAGACACCGAAATTGCTTCGATATCGTACGTAATGCAAGTGCTGTGTATGATTTTGCTGCGCCAAATCCTGCTGCTTGCTCGAATGATGCTACCACGATTTGCATCTGGTGGTGGTACTGCCTGTATCTTTGTTCCACCTTCAAAATTTTTCAAATGTAATGCATTATAGACACTGAATCAGAGGTACAAGTTTACATTTTACTAACATTAAATCGTAGTAAATTTGAAAAAAAAATGAATTAATTATGTAACAACAGTATTTCGAGCAAATTATAGTAAATATTTTTAATGATAATGAAGTTATTTTCAATTCAAAAAACCAATTATTCGAATTTTAACATGAAGAAAATATTTTAAAAAAAAATTAAAAAACCTATGACATAAATGTCAAAAAAAACTTCTAACTTTTCTATGCAACGACAGTATTTTTTATTAATAAATTATAATTCACAAAACAGTGGATTGGCTTAAAAAATCACTATTCAAGATTCTTTTGCAATTTCGAGGGTTTGATTTTTTAGTAAAGATATATATATAAAAAAGAAATTCAATGTTCTAGCAGAATCTGCAAGTTGCATTCCAATTCTTCTCTCAACAACCGAAAACTATTAGATGCGATGTGGTTCGATATTACTATTGCCAGCTACCACATTTTTTGTCTATAACAATGAAATTGATCAACTTGGCGTATGGACCCCGTGTCGACCCAATTGGATTGCACCAACCTTCACTAGCCAAATGTCAGGTCGACAAAAAAACAAAATCACTAATATATCTCTTTGTTTCCAAACTTTTTTGTTGTTTTTTTTCCTTTCTTCCTCCAACTTCTTCAAGAAGACTCAATAGTTTGATCTATAAGGAAATAAATGTCTACGTGGTTTATATATATATATATACCAATAAATTTGTAATATAGTATTGAAATTTTAGTGTTGAAATCGTGTACAACACTACGATTTGATTATCTAAAGAGAGGGGGAGAAAAAGAAGATTTTAGATGGAAAGACACTATTGAAGAAAGGGACTATTGTTTGTTTCCTCAATTCTGGATATATGGTCCCTAAAGAAAATGTATTGAAACCAGCAAGATTTTGAGTTTTTCTAAAAGTGATTAATCTTTGCATAATATCATCAATCAATTGAAAGGGACCTAATTTTCTAGTATAACTTATGAGTAAAATCAAACAAACACATCAATCATATTGAAAGAAAATGATAAACAGAATCAGTACTGAACATCACTAAATCGAATTTGGTTGAAATTGGAAAAAAAAAAAGGTGAATTGAGTGCATATATACCTCATCAAGCATGTTAACAAGCTTAGCTTTCTTCATCTGTAATTCTTGCCTTTGCGCGGTTGTAAGCTCAGCTCCTTGTTTCATACTACTCTCACCGCCGTTGCCGCCGCAGCTTGACCCATCTCCGATGTCGGATTCTTTACTCATTTTCACCCTCTCTTTCATTCCTTCTGTGACTCTATCACTCTTTATTCCCTTCCCTACATTCACAACCTCATCAAGCAACTCCTGCGCGGCTCGCCAATACTTTGATCCCAAAACTATACTTTGAACACCGGCGCCACCGTTTGACACGGCGGAGACGGAAGAAGGAGAGTTCCCGGAAACCCTCATGTCTTCTCCGCCGGACGACATCCCGGAAACATGGCCGTGCATTACTTGAATTTGACGATGATCATTTTCATTGCTAATAGGTCTATTATCATAACCTCCAACAGGTGGCTGTACTTGTTGTGACGAAAGAGTTAAAGACAAACCCTGCCTTGTCGGAGAAGCAACCACCGGTCTCCGGAACCCGGCGACATCCTGGGGTCCACCAGCATCAACTGAATTCTGATCGAAAGAACCCCAGATGTTGTACGTAGGGACAAATCCAGACGGACTTGCACGGTCGGTTGAAGCGATGTCAGCGGCCGAGGCTGGGAGGGGGATGCCCATCAGATGGTGGTTAGGAGGTGGCGCGTGGGCTACGTTTCCCGGGTTTAAAGTGTTGTTGGAGGGGTTAAAGAAGAGCATACTACCAGGAGTCTGTTGTTGTTGATGATGATCAGAATAAGAGGATAAGTAGCTAGGGTTCATGAGGTATAGTGCTTGAATCGCATGATGATCAGATGGTGCAGAAGCTGAAGCTGCTGCTTGCATTTCAGAGCTTCCATGAAAGTACGCAGCCATGTAAATTTGATGTTCTTGATATGTCTGGAGATACCAAATCTTTTGTTTCTCGAAATGATCTGTTTACTGAATTGAACCAAAATCAACCCATTTTGATGTCGATGTAGACAATTATCCTTGAATCACCTACAAAAGAAAACCAAGAATCAAAACATAAATCATCAAAATCAATCTTGTTACAACAAGAAATTCTTTGGTACAAATCAAGCATAGTAGTAACCTGTGTTTCGATATTAAAACACTGTTGTGTGTTCGAGATGAATAATATGGGAATTGACTTAGAAAAGAAAAGCCATGATAGAAACTTAAAGATCTATTGAGCTAGCTAGCAAAGAAAGAAAATTATGTATCTATGGAGTTTATATAAAGAAAATTATGTATCTATGGAGTTTATATATAAAGGGAGAGAAGCAGATGAGAAAGAGAAATCCGTCAAGACATCAGACAAGAAATTTATATATAAATAAAAGAAAGAAGAAATGGAAAGAAACCCATGAAGGAGTTGTAGAGACAGGAAGATCAGTACCATCCAATTATGGTTAAAGCCACACACTAGGACGAGGTGATGTGAATATCATATATTAAAGCTCAAATATGTGTGTGTGGGTGTCTCTGTGATGTCTTGATGTGGGTGTGAGTGTATATTCTAGAAAAACATAAAAAATATTAACTAACTTGTTTCTGTCAAGGCAGAAGGAAGTCTGTTTGGGATTTGGGTAGTAGCAGAGAGAGGAGATGTTGCTGCTGCTGATCTTGTCAGACTGATGATGATTTCTGGCCTAAGTGAAAGGTTTTTTAAGGATAAATTTATAAAAGAGAAAAAGAAAGAAAGGAAGATAAGAGAGCTCTATAAAGTGTCACAAGAAAGATACCCAACTTTTTTTTTCACTCATCAATTCTTGGGGGTTAGGTATGTAAGATTAGTTTAAGTAAAGAAAAAACACAAGAAAATTCCACAGATATGACACTCGTTTTCAAATCATTTGATGCAGGAACCAACAAATAAATATATGTAAAGAAAAGAAGAGGTGATCAAGTGGAGAAGCAAGATAACATACAGACAGCTGAAAAACGAGGAAACGTCTGCTTCTACTAAGGGCTTTAATAATTGAGTGTACATATTTTGAAAGGCGAAGTTGTAAAAGACTGTAAGGTTAGGCAAGTAGTCTTATTGGCCTTTTCAACATGCCTTTCGAAATACCAAAGTTTTCAACCTGCCTTTCGAAATAATAATAAATTTGTAGTGTATTGATATTAGAGTCAATTCAGCATATAGAGATTATTGGTTTGATTTTTTGTGGAAGTAAAAATTGACTTATCGATTTTTATTTACCAAAAACCAAAAAAATGCCCTTCGAAAAAAATCTCTTATCTTCCATTATTAATTTTCCTTTTTCTATTGGCCTTTTCAACATGCCTTTCAAAATAATAATACACTTGTAGCGTATTGATATCAAAGTCAATCCAGCATATAGAGATTGTTTGTTTGATTTTTTGTGGAAACAAAAATTGACTTATCGATTTTTATTTACCAAAAACCAAAAAATGCTCTTCGAAAAAAGTCTCTTATCTTCCATTATTAATTTTTCTTTTTCTATTGACCTGTATAATAATTATTCATGTTTTTTTTGGGTATTTGATGTGTGTGGTTGCTTGCAAGACTTGAAAGATAAAAGCAAAAAAATATTTTGAAATTGTTTTATAAGTATATTTTAAAAATTACAATATATTTAATATATAAAAAAAACATCCTTGACAAATTATAATTGCATACATAACATAACCTCAAAAAGCTCTTCGAAACTACCAAATTATAAATTGGTGCTGAGAAGAGCAATTCATGAATATGAAGTTGCAAACTGTGAAATTAGAAAGTGCGAGTAGAATATGTACTTGCTCTGTGTGAAAGTGTAGTACAGTTACAAACGGTTAGGGGTGCATACGATTCGGTTCGGTTTTATAGCTAAATTGTCAACCGAACCAAATAGTTTGGTTTTACTCTCTAGTCATCTATAGTAAACTGCTGGTTTTTCGGCTCGATCGGTTTGGTCGGTTTAAAACATAAATAAAAACTATATTTATAAATTACAACATTCCACCACCTCAAAATCTTAATACAACAAATCATTTTCCAAATAAATCAAAATAAAACATTTAAAGTAAAATTAAATTCTAAATTAAAATCAATAATACAAACTAAAATCAAATTCAAAATAAATATAAATAGTCAAATTTTCATATTCAACAAATTTTCAGTTTGGTTCGGTTTTCAAAAGACTAAAATCGTCAACCGAACCAAACTTTTCGATTTTTACATTTCAATATCAATAATCATCTATTTCCTTTTGGTTTTGTCCTCGGTCTGGTTCGGTTCAGTCGATTTTTCGGTTCGGATTGGTGTTTTGTGCACCCCTACAAACAGTGTTGCCAATTATTGTTGTTAACACTTTCGATTGGTCCATATAATTGTCTCTAACTGTGCACCCAATTCCATAATTACCCACCAATCGAATCTTATGTCGACTTTGTTATAAAAGTCATGCTCAAGTGTTTTGACTTGGTTATCATTATTTTATGCTTTTCTTGGTCTAATTTGTTATTTAACGATTTTATTTATTTTTTTATTTTTATCGTTCATACTATGACATAAAACAGCCATTCGTGTTACAATAATTAAGTGCACATTTGAAAGTGCAATATTTTTTATATTGAGCATGTAGTATATATAAGTTTTTTTTTAGTTTGTAATAGTGAAAGTTAATAATAATGTAAGTTTTTTGTCTTATATAAAAACAGATGATATATCAGTTTTATTATTCTTTCAAAAGTTATGTAATTGAAAGATATAATAAATAAGGAAAATAGTGGTATTCACATGATAAAATATCTCAAAAAAACTCTCCTATGTTATATGTTAGTAGGTATCTACCAAATAAGTATATTATGTATTTTTCTTACTATATGCTCCTAACAAACCCTAAATAGAGATATACAATAGTGGGGAACGCCCAAAGTACATAGAAGAAGGATCATAATTATATTTTAATAACTCTTGAACATAGTAAATATTGTATTTATTATGAATGATAAGTGCAATTCCTATATATAATAAGAACATCTACAATGCTCTCTCTAAAATGGTAATCTTCTTTATAATGAAGGGTTATTTCCAAAAGATCTTCTCTAATCCATTCTCCATCTCTAAAAAGAAATAGAGAGTGAATTTAACTATTTATATTTGGAGAATCTAAAATGATTCTATATTTTATTTATTATTAGTGCGCAATTTAATGTGTATCAGACATTCAATAATATCTCTATTCTTTAGTCATCAGCTGGCGTCGTTGATATAACAAATTTATCTTTTGTTTAAAATTTCCTACTGTGGGATATGTATGTTTATAGCACTTGGATGGTTTGAAATTTGAAAAATTAAATTGAGATCTTCCTTTTTTTTTCTTTTCTTTTTACCAAGAAGGAAGGCTTCTGCTATTCATTGATTGTGCTAACCCGGACACAACAAAGCATCCGAATTACTATCAGGAAATATAAACCAATCAGAATTACAGGTTTCTAATCTAACACACTTTGCTACATAATCAACAGGTCTATTAGCAGATCTTGGAACCCAGACTGGATTAAAATTAGTTGAAAACATGGAGGAGTAAAAAGAAACATGATGGATAAAAGAACGCTTGTTCGGTCCCGAGGCTCACCGAGGGGGTTGCGCTCATAAGCGGCCATTTGTGTTAAAGGGTTCGTATTGCCTAGAAGCATATGACTTTTCATTGAAGACGAATGAATGAAGAATAAAGGTGTATTTCATTAATACTAAGAACAAATACAATGAAATAGTATTAAGTTACTGCTACTCTTAGTTGCTTGAAAATAAATGACTAAACTAAGGTTAAACAAAGGACAGATAAATGTAAAGACAAATATAATTGAAATTGTGTTGATGTTGGGGTCCTTGTCTTCTTGTTCATTCCTCCTTTTATAGCCTTTAGTAGTAACATGTGTCTCCATGTTCTTCACTTTTCTTGTCACTACTGCTCCATGTCTTTGAATAACTCCCCACTTTATATTAAATCAACCACCCACTTCTTGTTATATGCCACGTTCCATACAACTTGGCTCCACTTCCATCCATGCCATGCAAAGTGGTCAATCATGTTGATTTATTTAACTACTGACATGTAAAGCTCATAACCACATCGGCTTGACAGGACTTCTCGAGACCAACAATAAATTGGGTGGTAACAAGGGGGAAGGGAGAAGTGAAACGTAACAGTGTATGGAAAAAATGTTCTACTGCAATCCATAGAGAAAGAGGCAGGAAAACTAAACAACAGGGATTGGAGGGAAAATAAAAAACGAGATGGAGGGAGATTTATAGAAAAAGAAAAAAGTAAAAACAAAGAAAGGAGAGAAAATTTTAGAATTAAATGTTTTATAAATTTTGATTAAATAAAGAGTTAAAGTAGATATTAGCATTGGAAGGAGTATTGATATTTAATCTATATAATTAATAATTAATGGTGCTCTCTATTTTCATTAAAAATGCTAGCAAAAAATTGAGAGCACCATTGAAGATGCTTTAACTGCCAACAAGTATACTAAATTGCACAAATAATAAAGTGGATGGTGAGTTCAAGTATCTATCTCACAAGGACTAGCTATTCAACTACCAAAATATTAATTTCTAAGTTAGACAAACGAAATCGTATATATAATATATAAAATTAAAATACAATTTTATAAAAAAAAATTGACTTTTGACATCATATAATTTTGACATGTGACATCCCAGCTGTATGACATGTGTCACTTTTTATTAAAATATTTAATATCTTAGTCAATATTCATTTCCCGTTAAGAAAATAAAAAAATATGAAAACAAATCTTATAAAAACTTTAGTATTAATTTTTATATCTTTATAAATTTTTAATTTAAGATAATTTTTATTATAATTTCAAATATTTATAAAAAAATAAAAATAAATTTATAAGTAATCCAAACAACGTTCGAAAATAAAACTAGTATATAAAAACAGACAAAGTAAATAAACTTAAAGTATAGAAAAACAACTAAAGAAAATATTTGACGGAAAACGATCAATGACAAAAGCAACTAAAACACTGATTTAGCGTCCTGATGTATTCCCCATCACAACCAAGTTATTTAATTGAACAGCAAAGTCATTATTCATAGTTAATTTTTTTTTTTTTACCCTTTATCCTATCTCTAAGACTTAACAGGTCTATTTGTTACAATAATTGACTATATGCCAATTAAATTGATCAATATGCATTAAGTTATGTAACGACCTCGGTTACTAGACTTTCTCTGAGCATTCACTCACCAAAACTATACCAAAAAACTTAATCTATCTCTAATCAGTTTGACTACACAGTAATTTTGCTATTTCAAAGCAAAACATTTGTCTATTCAAAACTGAGAAATGGAATTCTGCCATGTGAATGAGTGGCCCTGAAGTGGATAGTCCACAATTCCAAACTGTCAAGGAATTCTTGAAAAGCCAACATCGAAGGGGCATACAAGGAACAACTAGTCCTCTCATGAGGATGCCAGATATCATTAAAATATTCAGCTAAGAGGAAAGCCCCATCAAAAATTAGAAGCTAACAAAGTTATCCCAAAACAATAGCTTTTCAAAGGGAGAATTAATAGCATACACCAACACAGGCCAAACTTAAAGTGAGGCCATGTGTGCTTGGATGTTCATCTTGCTCTAACATGTTCAGCCTAGGATATTGAAGCGATCCACAATCCAATATTGAAGCGAGATTTCATAGACATCAACCCAAACGAGTCGCATATGACATTCAAAACTAGTTATCTAAGAAAGTTCATGAAAGAAATCGTTAATGAACATCCATGCACAAATTCTGATTGTGAGAAAACATTCCCTATTAATGTCATTCTGATTTATCAAAAGAAAAAGGCCAGCAAAAGATCGAAATAGCATTGTAAAATTTCTTCATCATTGCAAGATAACTAGAAAAGAGAATTCATTCACAAGCTCTCTTGATGATCATGTGATTACATCATACTCTAGGTCAGCTGGGCAGCTCAGCAAAGGAAAATAAATAACCAAAGATAATTATAGATTTCAAGGGCAATAATTTAAAGTGCCATAGTGAGATCGATAAAAAGATGTCTTGGTATTCCCGTCTGTGGAAAATTTTCTTCCAAAAGTCATCGAGTCAATCGAGATATGCTTGTAAAATTGATACAAATATTTTAATTCCATTAATCGCATAAGAAAATTAAAAACTAATCATTATTAAATAAATTAAAATTATTAAACTTATATTAGTACCTCTGTTTATTAAATTTTATATTAGTTTCTCCGATTAGGGTTAAAATAATTAAACTTATATTAGTACCTTTTTAAGAACATGCCACATAAACTTTTCACTAGAGTAACTAAATTGATATAAAATTGAAGTTGAGTAATCATATATATCTAAAGAAATAAAAATTCAATTACCATATTGTAACATCACTAAAAGTTGAGTGATTAGTTGTGTTATCTCCCCCTAATTTTACACATACGTTCGCAAATCGTAAGCTAAACCTAAAGTTGATAATAATGCAATACTTAATATTAAATTCAATTAAAAAATGTCAATAAGACAAAAGAACTTTGTGCCCATCGTGGGCATCCAAAATGGTTAGATCTCTATAATTTAATCACACATCAACTTCCTTAATCCATATTGCAATTATAGCAAAAGGTTCCTTTCTCACTAATTATTTTATAAATATATTAATG
>CAODLS010876086.1:0-19194 GCA_948243855.1 Flueggea neowawraea
TAATAAAGAAGCATCCCGAAAAAAAAGTGGGAATGAAGAGAGGACAAGCGCAACTAACCGAGTTTGCTTATTCTTCCTCTCAACCTAGTTTATTTTGTTATAATCATGATAAATCTAGTATGAGTTTTGCCCAAATAGTTGTTGTTAATCATTTATCATTTAGTTTTTCTGAAAAATTATGATTTAATAAATGGGTTAAAGAACATTGTCAACCCGCTTATAAACCAATTAATAGAAATTTGGTTAGAAAAAATTTGCTTAAATTCTATAAAAACCAAAAAAAGGATTTAATAAATTATTTTCAATCAAATGATATACATGTTTCTATTTGTTCCGATATTTGGAGTGATCATACTTTGATGCATTCATATATGGGCATTACATGTCATTGGATTGATGAGAACTTTATTTTGCAAAAAAGAGTTTTAGCATATAGATGTTTTGATGAATCTCATTCTGCATTAAATATTTGTAGATTAATTCATAACATTTTAGAAGAATATAGATTGGTTCATAGAATTTTTTCATTTTCATTTGATAATGCATCGGCTAATAATGCTTGTGTTAACGATTTAAAAAATATTTGTCAACCGAATTTTGGTGGACGATTTTTTTCATATATGATGTATTTGCCATATTTTAAATTTATGTGTTCAAAATAGTTTACAAGCAATGAGTGTTCATATTCAACCAATTAAAAATATTCTTTTTCATATGTGGGTTCGTCTTAGGACCCAAGGAGAGTGGATGAATTTTCGTATTCAAAATGGTAAACACCCAAAACGTTTTGCAAAAGATGTTTGTACCCGTTGGAACTCGACTTTCAAATTACTTTCTCAATCTACTAATTACAAAATTAATTATGTTCTTTTGTCTCTCAATATATTCCAAGTAGTAATCTTTTACCTACTACTTGGAATATTTGTGAAAAAATTATGTAAATTTTACAATGTTTTAATAATGCTACTAATTTTTTTAGGCATGTTTATAAACCCACTTCGCATGAGTTTTAGAACAAGCATTAAACATAGCTGGTGCATTTAACGTGGGCGAGCAAATTGAAGAAATTAAAGATTCTGTCCACCAAATGAAATTGAAATGGTTAAATTATTTTAATTTTATTCCCAATATTTATCTTGTTGCATTTATTTTTGATCCTAGGGTTAACAACAAATTTGATTTTTTGAAAGATATTTTGGAAATTTATTATTCATTGTTAGAATTAGAAAATGAAGATGATATTAGTGTTTTACAAATTGTTACTAGAGTTAGGCTTTTGATAAATGAATTATTAGAATCTTTTTATATTTCTTGTCTAAATGAGGAATCAGATTCATCCTCACTTCCGCCTATGCCTACATCCTCCTCATTGTTCGTGGGATCCAAATTGATAGCGGATAGGCAAAAGAAACCAAGGAGTGCTTTAACCTCTCATAACGAGTTTGAAGTTTATCTAACCACTGTTTTTTAGATTGGTGGTGATTTTCAGATTTTAGATTTTTGGAAGCAATACAAAATGACATTTTCTACCGTCTCGAAGGTTGCATTCCAAGTACTAGTCGTCATCGCCTCTACCGTAGTGGTTGAGCAAACTTTTAGTAGTGGAGGCAATATTTTAGATGCTAAGAGATCGAGATTGGCTCCCGAGGTGTTGGAAGCCCAAGTTTGTGTTGATGGTCGAGAGCGCTTCAAAAGACTCAAGACCAACTCCATTCATCATCATCTGAAGGTGAGGAGTTCTTTGATGGCGCTTCCACAACAAACACTTCTGACTCTAATGACGAGAGTTAGTTTTTTTTTTCTTTTTTACTTTGTATTTTAATTTATCATGTATTGTTAATTGTTAAATTGTATAATTAAATTCAAAATTCGGTATTATAACCTCGGTATTCCTCCGCCACAAGAGTGGGCATCTAATAAAATATAATGAGTTTTTTTTTTATTTTGTTTAAAATTATGTGATGTAATTACTAGTAGAATAGTTAATTTGTTTGAAAATTATTAAAAAAATTGGAATACAATGTATTATCAGTACTATAGTTAATTATTCAATATAAAAAAATTTACAAACCAGAAAAATAGTTGACGAGATAAAATAGAGGGTTAAAAAAATTCGAAAAAAGAGGAAACCGAACCGGAACCGACTGTTCCACCTGTCAAAATCGGAACCGAACCAAACTGTGGGAACCACGGTTTGGTTCTGCTTCCTCTATTCCAGAAATCGGAACTAGCGGTTCCGGAACAGGCAACACGTCTAGTATGGTGACGTCTATTTGGTTACGACATCTGTGTTGGCAGTAAGTCTATGCTTCTTTTGGATCTTTGATAGATTGGTTGTCGGTTATGGTTGGTACCGGTTCGGGTTTTCCTAACCTGGATCCACATCCTACGAGCCTTAACCCTATTAGCTTTCTTTATTTGGGATTGCACTTGATCTTGATTAGTGTCAATTATTTCAATCTTTGTGTTAATGTTTTGGTACTTCATATCTTTATTTTTCTTGTTTAAATTGATACGTGTAATTCGAGCATCTCTCTGATGATTGTAACTTCTTCTGTTGGCAATGCAATGAATCTTTCTGCTAAAAATATTATTCTCCATGTACTAATAATTAAGGGCCAAATATAGCTACACGTGACCGGGATATAGAAATTATTGCTACACGTGGCCTTTTTTCAAAATATTTAAACAGAATTTGTAAAAAATTCAGCCTGCGATACTGACATTATAAATAACAACTGCACGATCCCAATTTTAGAAACATAGCAATCAAAATAGATCATAAAATCGCGAATTTTTAGCTCCGATATATTTTCAAAACAAATCATAAATTACGAAGAAATAAGAACTAATAAAAAGCAGACTGACATCACCTAAAATCAAACCATATCTTTTTGAACTCACAAACGAAGGTTTTAATATATTTTCTGCAGATTTCGTGATACTCTTATGTACAAGCTCATATATAGATCGCAAATATCATTGCACAGCTTGAAAATAATCAAAACTTGTTATTGTACATCTTACTACAACAAATCAACAACTAAAGAGAAAAGATGAAAAGTAAAGATTATAGCAGCTAGAAGCACACACAACACAAAAAGAAAACGAAACGATGTTGCTTCGATAAAACACTAAAGTAAATATATCTAAAAAGACGACATGAATTGAAAAATACGGAATCATGAATCCATAATTACGAAAAACAGACATGTAATATCTATAATCGCAACGTCCAGAGAAAATATTAGATATTAAAACAAGTGGACCACGTAATTTCCTCAATAATAAATGGAGTTAATTATGTCAGACACCCAAAATAAAATTCAGAATTTGACAAAAGACCCCAAAGTTTCGTAATTATTAGAACGCCATTATTTTACAGTATCAGTTTTCCAAGTGCCATTTTTTAAATTCTTCAATTGAAAAATGCCACATTTAGTTAAATAAAAATCATTTTTTGGTCTCATTTTGTCAAAATTTTTTTATCTCTCATCGTTTCTCTCTCCGCTTTCACACTCTCAATTGTGTCCTCTCTTTCTCTTCGTCTCTCCTCTCTCTTCCCTCCTCTCCTCTCCCTCGGTTCTCTCTTCCTTCTCTTTAGAAAATCCTAGCACTCTGGCCCTTGTCCTTTTCAGTCGTCGCCTTTCTCGTTGTTGCCTCCTTGTTTGTCTCTCTTCTCTCTGTTCGTCTCTCCATCATCACATCCCTCTCTTACTTCCGTCTCCGTCGTGATCTAGAAGTTGGACTACGACTCTCTTTCTTCGCGTCGCTCTGTTCTCTCTCTCTACTCTTCTTCCGCTTTCTTTCTTGTCGCTTTCTTCATTCTTGCTTCGCATCCTTCCAGTCTTTCACATTTTTGGTTTCTCTGCTCTCTTTGTTCTTGCTCTACGTCGTTGACGATGACGTGAAGAGATAGAGAAGACAATTGAGAGAGAACGGAGGGGCGAGATCTGTCGCGTCGGGGAGTTGATCAGGGGCGACAGGGGACAACCGAGACAAAGAGGGTGGTATGAGAACTTTCAAGTTTTTTAAAATTACATAAAACCAATAGCTCTTAATTTTTTCCCAAACGTATCTTTAAACTGTTGTTTGTTTGTACATGTTTTTTGTAAAAATGTGAAAAAACACTTTTAAACATTTATGCAAGTTTATTTTGTTGAGTTTGATTAATTTTTGTACAAAGGTGATTACCTTTGGAGATGTTCAAGACCTTTGAAGAATTTTGGAGACAAAATTAATTATCATCAAATAAATTAAAATTTATAAATATATAAAAATTGAGTTTAATAAAAAAATATAACTCAAAAAGTTTGTTGAATAAAAATTTTTATAAAAAAATTGTGAGTTTTAGATATCTTTGGAGACTTTTTAAATTAAACCAAACTTCTATTTTTGAAATCAAATATAAAATCTATTTTGAAAACTTTTTTTTGGAGATTTTTGGAGATATTTTAAAAAATTATATATTTTTTATTGAAATTTATTTTGTTTGCGAAAAATTTAATTCTTTTAAAAAATATTGCGATTTTTTGCGAATATAGTATTTTTTAAATGAATTTTTTTCTGATATTTTTTAAAATTAGTATTGTTGAAAGATATTTTTTAAAATTAATATTTTATTTTGGTATAAAATGTGATTTTCCTTAATTAATGGGTCTTATGTGAAGACCAGATTTGCTTCTTCCATGGAGAACTGACTGTCTGGCGAAAAGTCTTGGTCCAGTGCAAGACTAGCTACTAGCTAGGCGTAGACCCTAAATATAAAAATGTTTTTATCTCATAAGCTCTAAATAATAATAATAATAATAATAATAATAATAATAATAATAATAATAATAAACATCTTATGTCATTTCATATTTTTAGTTGGAATTGGATCTTAAGCTTATATATAGTGGATGTTTCTTTAGATAAATTGAATAAAAATAGATTATTCTAGTAGAATGAATAATAAAAAAATATAAAGACTGACATTTTTTTTATAGCATAAATAGTAATATATTGAAGAAATATACCTAAAATGAACATCCCACAAACTATGTGCACATCTAAGATGATCTCTTGAATCTGGAGTCACAATAAAGGCATCGTTGAATTTAGTGGGACAAAATGTGATGAAGTTTCATATCAGATGTGTGAATTTAATTGGAGAGACTGTCACAACAAGTATGTAAATCTTTTCTTGTCAACAAGTATGTAAATTAAGATTTTTTTAGAGTTAATTAATTGAAATTCATTTGGAAGGGTTTCAATTAGCATGTTACCTCTCCCGGTCTAATTAATATAGAATTCATATAAGCATGTTATCGGCTCAATCGGATCAACTCCATCTCCTACCATTTCTATTTTGTTATTATCTTAATTTCTCCCCCTAGTGATGCCGATTTAATGCCTATTTATGTGATTTTACAAAACCATTAATAATTGTTTTTCTTGAGGAATTTTCGGAAATTCAAAAGCATATTTAATTTTTTTTATAGTACAATTATGATGAATTTAAAGAAAAAGTAAAAATTAATGACCACATTAAAAAATAGTAAGGAGTTGTTTGGTTCGTGTAATAGAATGTCATGGAATAAAATTGCTATTCCATTGTTCGATTGATATAATGAAATATCAATTTTATTCTATTCATTTGTTTGGTTGAATGCAATATGGTAAGTAATAGAATATAAATTATTTAAAAAGACTATTTTGTCCCTAATTTTTTAAATAGAGTTAAAAATTATACTTTTGACATTTTATTTAAATAAATATGTAAACAACATAAGAATAATATAATAAATAAATAATAAACAAAGCAACTTAATAAATCATAAACAAAATAATTTATTAAAATATAATAAAATTATTAAATTATAAATACATAAAATATATTTTAAATTCAAAAATTAGAAAAAAAATTCAACTACATTAATTCTTAGTAAGAACACAAAAGACTTTTCATATTTAATGCTTATTATGTAGAGATGTGGAATTGTAATTCCTAACTGTATGCTAAGAATTGCTATTCCACAAAATTATGAAGTTAACAATATATGAAATTAAAATTCTACAAACTAAATATCATATAAATTTCACATAAAATTTTTGTCAGGAAATTAGGCATTAGAAGTAAATACGGAATAACAAAGAGCAATCACACAAGAACACAAGATTTACGTGGTTCGATCAATTCGATATACGTCCACGGGCAGAGTACAAGTAATTCTACTATTCAGAGTAAAAAAAAGCACAACGGTGCTCAAAAGCTTTCCCAAGACGTTCCTAAGCCCCCTTTTATAGTTTACAAGTAATACAAGCCTAAATAGGAAGAGAGAAACCCTAAAAACCATCCAAACTCGTCCTAACACGTTCAGGAATGATGACACGGGCATGAGAGGGTAAAACACGGTCGAAACTGGTTCAAACACGGCTGAAATCACTCGTCAGTGTGAAACCGTCCGGTACACGGTCTGGGACACGGCCATGTATCAGGACGTGTCCCTGCGCTGTCAACACATGGGCTAGGACACGGTCGTGTCCCAAGCCGTGTCCTTCACTATTTTGACAAACACCCTTCCTTTGCGCTTCCAGCTTTGCACACGGTCTACGTCACGCTCGTGTCCACCCAGCAGTTAGTTCTCCGTCACAAACCGTCCATTTTAGCTTGATATTACTTCCTTCAAGATTTTGGATTGCATATTGATCAAGAAAATCACTTCAACATTAACATAGCCAAATGTTGATCATCATATTAGACAATTCCTTATGGTCTTCTTGAATTTTTCAGCAAGGCCATGGAGAAAGCTGGCAAAAATCAGGCTGTTAAGGATTCTCTTGGGGAACCGATTGTAAAAGGTCCATGGTACAATGCCTATCTTGCAGTATCTCATAATCGGCGGTCTGTATCTTGCACGTTTCCTGTATCTGGACCACGCGGAAATGGAGTGTTTCAATTGAAGGCCGTTCATAATGGAGGTTTGTGCTTATTTTTATATTTCCTGTCCTGCATTTATGTTTGATTCATTGAACAATCTTTTTGTATTAGCTATCATGGTGACCATCAATCTTTAGTCTTTCATTCGTATCAATTGCTGCCTATATCCTATACTTCTTTCTGTTGTGTTCTCACATATTCGATGTGTATATAAAAGAAATAACACCATACACGTACTGATATCGAGCAGATGACAACTGGTTTTCATTTTTCCTCCCTCGGGACTGGGAAATCCTTGTAATGGATGCTCTCCTTCATCTTCCGGGTAATGAAGAAAAGCAGCAAACGTTGCGGATTAGTGTTTCGGATGAGACCCCATGTCAAGCTTGTACGGGTATGCCCCCAGTCTCAGCCACCGGAAAGTCCAGAGAAGAAATAACGAAGATTCAGATGAGCTAAAAGTTGCATACAGTAAAGCACATTGAAGTGTTACGAATTTTCATTTTGATCCATAATTCAAGTTGAATTATGTGGAAATAAGTTCTCATTCAAGTATTTGTAGTTGATTGGAGATCAAAAATCGGTACGAGCTGGTAGCCTTTTGTCTTTTTTCTTAAAGAAACATCTTGTTAAAGAAAGAAGAGTTCATGCTACTCAATTAGTTGGTACTAAAGAGCTACAGTTTTTCAGATATGAAATAGTTATTATTGACTCACTCACTCTATAGTGTATACTGAGTTTTTGAGAAACATCTTGCAAACAAACCAATTTCTTGCAGAATCAAACGTGGTTTGGTCTCTTTGGGCCACTCCTCTGTAGCTTCATTAGGCTTACAAACATCTTTGTTGATGAGTTGGGCCTAAAATTATTAAACATAATACAGCAAGTAGGGAGAATTCTTATCCAAGATTTTCTTTTTTCTATTTTTTTTGAATGAAATCAAATCTGTTTTTTCTTTTTGTTAAAGTCATACATATCCTACAAACAAGATGCTGGTCTACCAGTTAGCATGCTGACCCAATAAAGATTACCTATGAAAAGGTTGTTCAAATTAAAGAGAACAATTATTGAGGAGAAAAACTATTAATACTCTAATTATTGAGATAAATAACACTCTTTGAATTTCTCATACATATATATATATATATAGTATTTTTTATATTACTATTCTATAAAGAAGTATAGAAGTGTATTTTCTTTATTTTTTTATTATTTGATTTGTCATTTTAATATGTTTTGTTTTATGTTAAATAATCCATCAAAAACGAACATTCTGGACTCATGCGGCTACAATTTTATTGACAAATTCAAAATCTTACCAATTTTCAAAAACATTATAATCAATCAATAAATATGTGACAATGAATGCCCAAAATCTTACCAATTTTCAACAAACATGCCCTCTTTGAATATCGACATTGCCGACAAAAGAAGGGAAAACGAGCTAAACATAGGGTTTGATTTTCCAAATTGATTCAAAGAAAGAGGGCAGTGGTCCCAATATACGGTAGCCCAAAATTAATAGAAATGGTTCATCACCATGAGGTATTAAGTGCATGGCAGGGTTGATCTTAGACATGAAGGACACACATTAATCGAGTAAATCACCATTTATGATTCCTATACTATTTGTGTTCATGTTTGTTTTGTGAATCCATGTTGACTTTTTTTTTTTTAAGTAACCACTTATCTTTTATTTATTTATTATTGGTCTTATAAAGAGGAGACCAATTCCCATGATAATCATGTTGACCTTCTTTGATTCATGTAAAATACCTCCCATTTATGAGATTGATCGCTATTCCTCCTATCAAAATTTATGGGAGCAACTTGTAGTTTAATTGTGTGTTTGGCATAAATGATCTCCACAAAAATTTGTGGAATTCATTTGTAAATCCTTATTTTTGTCAATTCCTTTGTTTAGTTTAGTTTTTTAAAATGTTCAAATCATTCATTTGCAAATGAAGGAATTTGTTTTAGTTAATTTTTGTTCATTTGCAAATCCTATCAAACAAGATAGAATTTGCAAATGAATTTCACGCTTCTATCAATTTGACAAAATTATTCTTACATCACACTGTCAATCTTCCACCTAAATATTAACTACAAGGACATTTTTGTAAACAAAAGACAAATAATTACAAATCACTACTCATTCCAAACACAAAATTCATTTACAAATGAAGAATTCAACAAAGAAACCAAACATGTTAATTAATTTTCAAATGCAATTCCTCACAGATTTCATTTCATTTTATTTACAAATGAATTGAAATGAATATTCATTTGATACCAAACACTATGTAGGTATCACTAGACCTGAGCTTAGCAATAGAGCTGGGTTGAATGGGCCCAATAATCTACTAGCTCTTTTCGGGTGTTGCGGTGACGAGACTCAGCTACCTCACCGAGTTCAGCTATTGCTCTTCGAACATTCCGCAGTAGGGAGTAATATATGCATGGTCACACCCAGCAGGAGTGTGCTACTACTAATCATCTCGACTCTCGTTATTGCTGTAAAAAAAATGGTTTGTTAGAAAACCTATACTCCTATTTATGCAGAAATATTGGCTCGAGTTAGTTAGAACTCCTACGGATTCTCTTGATCGAGTTTTAGTATTTTCTTATATTTTATATTTAAATTCGAAATCTTTAATCAAAACAAATGAACTCCGTATAATTTTACTACAGCTCAAAGATGATATCTATTATTCAATTTGTCATCGACAAACATCCAAAAATTGAGACCTAGACTTGTCCATTTACCCTAATTTGAAGCTAAAATAAAAAATACAAAACTTAAAATGAAAAGAAAAAACCAAGAATATGGTTGGTTTAACCGAGAAAAATAATACACTACGTGAGAAATCTTTCTTTTTTTAAAAAAAAAAACTTGAATGCGAAAAATATATTATAGCGAAAAAAAGGCCTCGTAACATATGATATTTGGAGCTTATTTCTTCAATTATTTATTATCTTCTATTGATATATTAGGTGTTCATTTGAGACATTTTTTTCTATTTTCAAAAAAAATTATAAAACAGAGATGAAAAATTATATTTATTTATTCAAAATAAATAAATTCTATGAAATGAAAACAGAAAATAACTTTCACGATATTTTATTTTTCTATGAAAAATAAACGGACAAAAAAAACTAAAAATGAATATGGAAAACATTTTCTGCGAATAAAACCCACACTTATGTTGTGTTTGATAAATTGAAGAGATATTGGGATTGGTCCACTTTTTAAGACTCAATTGTGACTATTATAGCTCTATTTAACTGTGTCAATGTAGGGTTGTTTTAGTCTAATGTACATATAGAATAAGATTTTAGACTCATTTGATAAAGATAATATTTAATATTTTATATATTTAATATTTTATTAAAAATACACTTTTTTTAATTTTTTTACTATATAATTATGATCAATCGTTATAAAAATTATATAAAATACACAAAATGTTATTTCAAAGTTATTGGTCCAAATTAAGTCTTTGATTCAAGGCGAGAAATAGGAGTTGTGGTTATTTTCACCCTCTCAATTTCACAAAAGCCGATTTTGTACAATGACGTGTTGATTATATTCCATGTGTGTTGTTATAAAAAAAATATCACATATTATATACGATTTTAACAAATAAAAATTGTGGTAAAAAAGGAATAGTCAACGAAGAACTGTGAGGTGTCAGTAAGAGAGCAGGAAAGGCGTGGAAATATATAATGATACGGCCGTAGCTAATTATGCTACCCTATCCTACGTGGAACCTTATATTTTTCGTCTGTTCCACTTTAGCCCCTCACGTTCGGCATATTTACGAAAGAGGAAGGGTGGACTCTGTCCCCTCTCACGTAGACAACAACCGTGCGCCGTGTCGCCGTCCACGTTGGACTTACTCTGAAAAGTCTGATACCAATGACTCGTGTCACACGAGACTATGCCATCGACCAATTCTATCATGCTAAGCATCCTCCTTTTCTATTGAAAAAAAAAAAAATATATATATATATATATATAAAATTTACCCCCAAGTTGTAGGCATTCTTTTGTTTTTTATGTTAATATATGTATTATACGGGTGTTTGATTTCGATAAATTAAATAATAAAAATAAATTATAAATTAATAAATTATATAATAAAAAATAAAAAAATTATTATATTTTTTAATAATTATAATATATTAAACATACAATAAATTAGATAAAATATTACAAATTAAACATGCTCATTTTGTAAAAAAAATTATATATATTTAAAAAAATGTATTATTCTCTTTATTTTTTATTATATTAAATTATTTCTAAAACTCTCTCTCTTTATATATTTTTATCTATAATAAAAAAATTTAACTCAAAATAAAAATTTTAATACTCTTTTTATAAAACTCTTTATCTTTACTTTTCACTAATTAAAATGACTCTTTTTATCTTAAATATCATTAATTACAATTTTGTCGCTCCGTACAGTTCCACTCTCTCCCTAATTGTCATTCCAGCTCCTCTGTGTTTTTGACCAAAAGATCCGTTCACAAAGAGAAAACACCCAAAGCCTTTTCATCATCACGTCTCTGATTTTGCATCAAGTCTAGCGTATCTCCGTACAGGTTTCTTTGATGAATCGTTGGTCAACGATTCAATTAGCTACAAACAAATTTTGTGGATGCTATGCTCAAATTGAATCAAGACACCAAAGCGGCATCAATGAGCAAGACAAGGTATTTCTTACTTGTTTCTTATTTATATTGAAATATAAGTTTATAAGTTTGCGTTTCTTTTTCCAGATTGCTAATGCAAAACGCCTCTACCAAGAGTTATATAAGTGTAATTTCCAATTTGAACATTGTTGGAATATATTGAGACATCAACCAAAATGGAAGAAGGATTGTCAAAAGAAAAAACCGATGAAGAAGAAAGACAAAAGTCCTGCTGCAATAGAGACTCAAGTGAATCTTGAAGATGAATCTATTGCAAATTTAGAATTTATGGATGAGGAGAGACCTCCTGGAAGGAAAGCAGAAAAATATAAGAAAAAGAGGAGCAAATTAGATATGGAAAATGACTCTAGAAGCTCGTGTGTGAAACTGTTACAAGAAATGAGAGGAAAAAAAAACAGTTCAATGAAAAGAAGCTCGAACTGTTTGAAAAGGTGTACATTCAAGGACAAGAGAGGCTTGATTTTGAAAAAGAAAATTTGCGACAAGAATAGATGAAGGAAGATGAAAGGATAATGGCTATAGATACAACTGGAATGCATGAAATGCTTGCAAATTTTTACCGCCAACGTCAAGAAGAAATCATACAACGGATGTCAAAATTGGTTGATTTCGACGTGCAGCAACGTGAAACATTTGATGCTGCAGAATCATCATACTAAAATTTTTTGACTTGTTGTGGAATTCATATGATGCATAATTTATCTTTTTGCACAGTTTTTATAAAGCAGAATAGTGTGTTGCTATAGAATTTTTTAAAGCAAAAGCATATATGCTACAGAATTGGTACTGTGATTTACAGAATTTTGTACTGCAGAATTTGTTGCATTTAATGTTATGATTTCAATTGTATTCATATCTGAGCTCAATTTGGCATTAAATACAGCAATGACTTGCTTAAATATACATTATTTAGATGACGAAACTCACAGGCAAACATCTAACTAAAGTTTCAATGAAAAAATTCACTGCGAAGATACTTACAAAACTAAATTAAAATGCAGTTCCTTGCCTCAATGATCTCTCTGGTTTGCTTCTAACTTAAATCCATCTAAAACCACGAGACATCTGTTATCAAAAATATGTTTTTTTAAGAAAGATCCTATTAATAAAGAGGTAAACAAAATGCTTACTTAATCCAAATAGAGCAGCAACAAAATAACTTCACTTCCAAAATCATTGAACCCAAAAACTTATCTCGAAGCAGTTACAACAAATCTTGCAGTTAACACTACTAATACGCAATTCAATACAAAACTCTTGCCTCAAATTTGAAAATTTAACTACTAATAAGCTAAATTGAAACACACAAATTGAAGTAGAATTACGCATCACTACCATGAAGTTTCCATATATGGTCTATTAGGTCTTGTTGTAGCTGATGATGAACATCTCGATCTCTAATACGACAATGGCATCGAATAAAGTCTGAAAGATTTCCTGTGTTCTCATGTGAAATTGATATGTTTGGAATGTCCTCAAGTGAATCATAATTATGATCTAAATTCTGAAGATGTCTTTCATCTTCAACAATCATATTATGTAATATAATACAAGCTTTCATGATATCCTTCAAAGTTTCATGATGCCAAAATCGTGCTGGTCCTCACACAATAGCAAATCGTGCTTGTAACACCCCAAATGCCCGCTCAACATCTTTTCTCGATGACTCTTGAGTTGCAGCAAATAATTTTTGCTTTTTTCTTTGTGGACTTGGAATTGTCTTCACTAATGTTGGCTATGAAGGATATATCCCGTCAACAAGATAATACCCCATTGTATGCTCATGGTCGTTAATCGGATAATTAACTAGCAGAGCTCGTCCTTCCACAAGTTATGTGAATATGAAAGAACGATCTAAAACATTAATATCATTATGTGATCCAGGAAGTCCAAAGAATGCGTGCCATATCCAAAGATCATATGAAGCCATTGCTTCTAGAATTATTGTCGGCTTGTGAACATGGCCAACATACATCCCTTTCCAAGCAACAGGACAATTTTTCCACTTCCAGTGCATACAGTCAATACTTCCTAACATTCTAGGAAATCCACGGTTGTCACCTTCTTCCAATAACCTTGCAATATCAACTTGGTTTGGTGATCTCATGTACTTCTCAGAAAAAAATTGAAATGATTGCTTTAACAAATTTTTTAAGACTTTCAATTGCAGTACTTTCACCGATTCTTACATATTCATCAACAAAATCTACTGCAACTCCATATGAAAGCATCCTTAATGCAGCAGTAATTTTTTGTAAAGAAGACAAACCCATAAATTCAATAGCATCTCTTTTTTGAACAAAGTATGGATCATGAGATTCTACAGCAGATTGAATAAGAAGAAAAAGAGACTTACTCATGCGAAATCTTCTTCGAAATAATTTTGGAGAATACACAGGATTTTCTCCAAAGTAGTCATGAAAAAGCTTGTGGTGTCCGTGAACTCTATCACGCCATATATAGGTCCGCCCGAAAATTGAATTGCGACGTAATGACGTTCTGTTTGGCTTCTGTAACATATCTTCTATGGTAGATATTGTTATCTCTAATTCTTCATCAGAATCAGAATCATCAAAGACGAAATGGGCTAGAGTACTTGCCGAAAACATATTCTGGTACTAGTTGAGGAAGAAGAAGTGAAAAGAAATGGCAGTAAAATAATAAAATTTTGTTGTAACAAAGCTAGTAATTCACGAGAAAAAACTAAAGGTAGTGGAAGAGGAAGGGAATTACAGAACATAAGATGGAGGGAAAATAAAAGTAAGATGGAGGGAGATTAACAGAATATTAATGGTTGCTATAAATTTTAACAAAATACAGAATTAAGATAAAGAGTACCATTGAAGAGAGCATTTATTTTCACTCTATATAATTAATGGTACTCTTCATTTTCATGAATAATCCTAGCTAAAAATAAAGATTTGTATTGGAGTTGCTCTGAGTGATTTTTAATAAAATTAGGCGAGGTATCACCCTCTTTTATCCAAAAGAAAAATTGGTTCTTTTACTTGTGACAAGTAGTTTTTTAGGAAGGGTACATTTTTTTCTCTAAATTGAAGATAGTGAAAGCTTGGCTCTGCAAATTGTTTAGAAATTTATTTATTTGGGAGAAATATTCAACATAGTTTTTTCAAGGGAATATTTCATTCAACAGTTTTCACGTCGTTCATGATCTTCTCGTCTCATCCTTTCCTTATTCCATCAGCTTAAATTGTCTTTTCAATCCTTCTCCTTCTTCACTGATATCTCTCGTTAGGATATCTCTAAAACATTCATCCACAATCATAATTGCATCAAGTTTCCACACGGCAAAAATATTTTTGCCATCAAACTCAAATATCATGTCTGGAACTTCTTGTACTTGGACAGGAGAAAATTGTTGCACCGCTATAGTTGAACCAGACTCCATTTTTGACTCAATCACTCGCTTTGATAGCAGTAGTGGACGGAGCTCTCAAAATATAATAAACTCACTTTTATCGATAATACTATCAAAAATTATGAAGCCTTATTGTTGGCTTATACAAACAAATTCAAACACGAAACTCGTAGAAGTTCCCTCTAATATTTCTAATTTATTTTTTCTCACTAACCAACACGAGGGTTCGTTGAAACACTTTGAACCAACCACTACACATGCTCGTTGGAGATTTTTTTCCTAAGCTTTCCATTTGTTAAGTATTCACATTGTTTAAATTGAGATGATTTCATAAATTTATAATTAAGTGTCAATCCTTCTCTCATAAATTACTTTTTCTTTTTGAAAATGAATTAGACCAAATTTAGAACCACTCTCTATTACACTTTACAAAGTGGGTACACTTATATTTATTATATATCCATAATTCTATATTTTGTCTTTTACAATTTGAAATTTATGACTCGCTCCGTTACTTTTTAAAAACGCGAAGTCATTTTTTAATTTTGTATTGTGTGTCATTTTAGGATGTTTTTGTGGCAGTAACTATTGTTTTGTTCAACTTTTTTTCCTCTTTCCTATTTTACGCTTTTCCTCTTCTTGTTTCACGCTTGTCATTTCTCTTGTCCTTCTCTTTTTTCTGTTCACTCTTTTTTCTGTTGTTCTTGCGTTTTCATTCCGTTTTTCATTCACACACTTTTCCCTTGCTTTGTTAAGGTGCGATTCTTTGTTTCACTTGTTGTTCTTCGTTTTCGTTTCGTTTCTTTTATCTTGTTTTATGATTATTTTAACTTTTTTAAAATCATTTTAGATGGTGAAGTCTAGATCTAGTGCTCTGAAATTTGATGTGCATGTGGTTACCTCGATTAGGTCGAAGTGTCTTCATTAGTCCTCCATTGACATTGATAATGATATTTTGGCCATGAAGATGAAGAGTATTGTTGTTTCTAAGACTATCTCCAACACAAAACTCTATTTTTGTGTAACTTTACAAAAAAATATAATATGTACAGTAAAAACATCTCCAACTCACAACTCTATTTCTAACTCTAAAAAGGAATATTTGAACAACACAAGTGGAGATGGAGTTGATCTACCGAAGTATTAATTTCTAATTCTGCCTATATTCTCTATGTTATGCTATGTATTTTGATATTTTTATTTATGAGACCTTGTATTATGTCAAATTAATCTACTATGTTTTTTTTATATAGGGTATGAATTAGTTTTAATTTTTAATTTTTATGAATTTATTTTTCATATAATTGTATGAATTAATTAAATTATTAAAATAAACATCAATTAAAACATTACATTGATTAACTAATTAAAATACACACAACATAACAACAATTGGAAACTAAAACAAATTCACTCTCTTTCATTCATAAAACAAACATCAATTAACATTGTATTCAAATTAATTAATTAATTAAATCATTAAGTAGTTAAAATATAAAAAAACATCACAAATAAAAATATTGCAATTATGTAAATCAATTAAATCATCAACTAACATTGTATTCAAATTAATTAATTACATCATTAACTAATTTAAACATACAAATAAAATATACATAATTATACAAAATATTCCAAAATATATTTATGTAAGATCAGAGCAAAAAAAACTACATCTTAATTTTTTATTAATTATTTGTTAAATAAAATTAATGATGTGATTTGAAAAAAATTAAGAACAATCTTTAAAAAAAAAGAAAAATATATGAACAGTGTATATCCTAGCTGCAGTGTTGCGCCACACTAGCAAAACACAAAAAAATCCCCAAAACTTGTGTATGGTTGGAGAGATGTTTTTGTTAGTTATGCTCTAGGGCCTAATAACATTGTAATCTATTTAATTAAATAAAATAAGGTATTATTTTATCTAGGTATTATTCTTATGCATAGTTAACTTGATAAAATTTCCATAAATGGTTATTCTACTTAAGTTAAGTCAAATATGTGATTTGAAAGTAGAACCTTAAGACTCAAAAGAATAACATTTTAAATTATCCCTTGTCAATTGTTATCATGAGAGTGATAACAAACTAAGACTAGTATGTGCTCTGTAAGATGAATACATGTTAGGGAACATTGTATTGGATTGATCTATTGATGAGAATACTACATGGTTATATGTCATAAGTAGTTCTCATGCAATGCTTATACTGCAAATCCTTAGACTTAAAATCGTTATGGATTATAGGTGAGGATTAGTATATTTTGACCATTTGCCTAACGCCTTCCGTAACTGGGGGTAAGTATGGACTTGATTGGGTATGCTAAGAATCATGCTAGAAATATGAGTGAAGTGAATGGATTACCACTCTCTCATAAGAGAGAGAAGATATCACCGGCCACTTGATAAATGAAACTGAGTAGTGCATGACCATGCCCAAATGAAATAATAAAAAGGAATTATCATTTATTTGATTAAGTCAATGTCATTTAGAGATCAAGAAATGGTTTAGCAACAAATGAGGGTGACATGTTCCATGCCTCATGCTAATTATGATATCGAAAAGGTAAAGGATTATATAAGGTTGCAATTAGGTTTGTTGGCTCCAGTCAACATTCATTCAATTTGGGTAGTCACTACGTCTTGCTGGAGGCCCCTAGTTATTTATGAGTATTAATGTATATGAAAATTATTGCAAACATTGAATGAACCTATATGATCGCACACGAAAGATCTGAAACGAGTTTTATCTCTCTTCTTGGAACTAGGTCAAATGTTGACTTAAGGTGCATAGGTGAATTTCAGCTATGGTTAGTATGGGTTAATTGTATGTTAATTTAGCCCATGACATGTTTAATTAATTAATCATGGATTAATTGGTTAAATAAAAGTCCAAATAGTGTAAGAAAATTAAGCTCAATGGTCATATCCTAAAAGTTAGGAGCCTTTCCTTTTAAAGTAGGAATTGGACTTCCTAACCCAAAAGGAGAAGTGTGGCCGACCATGACATGATTTATTAGGGTTTTTGGAGACATCATAACCCTAATGGGATCATCCTAACACTATAATAAGACCTAAGGTGTGGTGCTACAGCTAACTCTAATTGAGTTTGTGTTTCAGAAACCAAGAGAGCACATCCTAACCTAGCATTGTCGAACCCTATATTCACTTTCATGACCCATTCCCGGGACCATGATCGGAGTACGAGGTGAACCGTCTGTGGGAGCCCGGCCCATCTCGCACAAGCTCAAAGATACGTAAACTATACACCCATTTGATTAAAACATGTTATTAAAACCATTTCAAGAAAATCATATATATATGATTATAAAATATATCAAAAATCAATACAAGCGATAAATCGCAAATCCAATATCCCCAAAATAAGACCCACAATCAGCGGACTCCATAACCCAACAATATATTGGAGTGGAACATTTAATACAAACGAAGTAGCCCAGCAAAAAGAGTGCTACTAACAAAAAGTATATGTCTCACTAGGCGGGGATGTCAAAAGTTGCCAAGTCAAATCAACATGCACAATATAAACAAGGCAACACAGAAAACAAAGGAGGTCAAACCCAGTGAGTGAGGGACAACACTCCAGAGTGCCTCATACGTGCCTCATAAAGACTGGTTTGAAAACCATTGGAAAACTACCACATGCACGTATACGACAAGAATGTATATATATATGTATACACACTACATACATAGTATGATTTCAGAAACACGTTTCACAAATGTTTACACCCAAGGCAATCACATGCGCATTGGCAAAAATGATACTACTAGTATCATAATCAAAACCATATATACATATTATGGGATTGATAACAATCATGGTGGGAACATCACTCAACCACCTCGATAATGATTGGTGGGAACTACATCACTCAACCACCTCAATAATGATTGTAGACTCTACCACTAATCCGGTAACAAATCATGTGTCGGGTCAGGGTACATGGCTATCGACAACCCTGATAGCTGGGTCAATCATACCTTGGTATACCAAAGGCTACGCACCCTATAGCAAAGGTGTCTCATAATAAAAAAACATTATCTCAAAACAATCCATGCATTCAGCATCAAAACCATCAAAACATATATATCAATATATATATGTAATACTTTTCCAAAACAAATAGTGAATATTTTATTAACATAATC
>CAODLS010876449.1:0-12098 GCA_948243855.1 Flueggea neowawraea
GATGTGATGAACCCTAGGACGAATTTGTGATTTGGTTTTGTTATTTTGTTGCTTTGTTCATGAATTGAGACTCATCTATGATTTATATGTTGTTATTGTTGGATTGATTCTAACAATGTTTTGATTCGACAATTGATTGCATGCGTGGGAATCGAGAGATTTATCTTGTGTTTTGAATCGCTCATAGGTGAGAGGAGTTGCACGCAAACCTAGAGATATATCGGCGTAAATCTTTCAAATTAAGGTCAAACTTAATATGGGAGTTCATTAATCTGTGTTAATGCAACATGGGGTATTAATTATGAAGAGATTCCAATTAATCAAATTGACATTAGATGTTAACTGACTCAGGAGATAGGTTAATGTACTTTAGGAATTCCTACGGTCCAATTGTGTGAACAAGTGACTTAGTGACGAGGTCACTTTTGCTTAGGTAGTCCTAGGGGATTCAACATCTATATGCTACTGTTACCCTTGATTGCTCAGTTCTTAAACTCTCTTTGTGCTATTGTGTTATGTGTTGGCGTGTCTCCATTCCTTTTATGTGTATAGGCTAGATAATAGAGAGAGATTTATTACTAGTACTTTTAGTCTCTGTGGGATACGACACTCGATCCTCAGGCCCACGTACTACAATCTATAAGCGTGCTTGCCTGCTACTAGCCTCCTAGGGTTAGATGGCATTTGCATTGCATGTATACATTTAGTACTGCCATAGTACCTTACCATAGCTTGATGTTTATTGTGTTGTATCTGTTATAGCTTTGTGTTCCTGCCAGAACGATAAGCCACCCACTAGCGGTGTTTGACTGGGTCGTTAGCTTTGGATACTATGTGAGTGAAACGACAGCTTCTGACTCATAGGTTGTCTTCAAAATTGAGTATGTTATTTTGATATGTCTGGCTATGATATGAAATTGATTGATAATTATTGGGTTAATTAATAATCAGGATTATGTGATTATTAATAACCAATGTTTTGCTATGAAAATCTAAATTATATATTGGTATATATATACAAGAGTATTTTGATGAGATGGAATAAAGGAAAATATGATGCCTGATTGGTTGTGCAATATTATGTATATAACACTTTGATATGGGGACACCTAGCTACGGGGTACGTAGCCTTTGGTATATCAATGCTTTGTCAAGGCCCTAGTTACCAGGGTAATAGGGTGACCGTATATCCGGCCAGATATACGCGTTTATTGAACAGTTAGGTGACGGAGTCCGCACTGCTTATATGGATATTGATACTGGTCCCGTGCTATGAATCCACACACACACACACACACACGTATATATATATATATATATACTGTTTGAATTCTTGTTGTATGATCTGAATGCGAACGTTTTTGGTCAAACGAATCTAAAAAAATGTATTATGTACATAGTGTGTATACTATATGGTATCTATGTGGGAGCGGTATTTTTAAAAAGCTTTCAAAATAGTCTTGTGAGGCACGCATGAGGAGATCTGGAGTGTCGTTTCCTCACTAGAGATTCTTACCCATTTGTCTTATGTTGTCTATGTTAAACCTTTTTTACAAGTAACATTTTGGACGCTCAGCATCTGATCCGTACCTCAAACCTAGTGAGGCGCTTCTTCTCTATAGTAAGTGCCCATCGTTCAGACTCTACTTTTGTTCAGTCGTTCGAGCTCCACATCGGGCCACTGTTGGGATACTGGGCTACACATTTTGTATTTTGGGATACCTCTGATGATTTTAGATTTTCACTGATATTTTTCTATATTGTATATATACACATAGACTTATATATATACGATTTTATTTCATTTATAAATGTTTTATATTTATAAATGTTTTCAATAAATATTTGGATAAGTTGGGTAGATTATCTATACATTGAGGCTTGTGCGAGATGGATCGGGCTCCCATAGACGGTTCGTCTCGTACACAGGTCACGGCCCCGACTATTGGTCGTGATAGTCATGTAAAAGCATATTAATCTTAGTTTCCTTGACTTGAGTTGTGCCTTCATGAGTCACTTCAAGAATTTCCCATATCTCATTGGCATGCTCACAAGAGGAAATTCGATTGTACTCTTCTTGACTCAAAGCACAATATAATAGTTGAGTAGCTTTGGAATTTTGACTAAGAGACTTCCAATTTTCATTGAAGTCTTCAGACTTCTTAGGATTGTCATTGTTATTCTTGGGAATTTTAGGACCAAGAACAATCACTTTCCAAAGCTCTATATCATATGCTTGAATAAAAATAGACATTTTCTTCTTCCATGAATTAAAATTAGAGCTATCAAATAAAGGAGGGATATAGAGAGAAGCACCGGGAGTGCATGGACGAGAAGGATCGAAATCTATTTTGTTGATACGGATCTTTACTCTAAGTTTTTTAAGCCTTCTGGAATGGAGACCCTCTCTGATACCATTTGTTGGAGAATTTCAGTCTATACTTTGGATAACGAAAGTCACTTGAAATAAAAAGAGTAAAATCAACACTAAGAATTTAAAGTGGTTCGGCTAACTCGATGCCTACGTCCACTACCTAAGTCTCACCAATTAGGAATTCCACTATAATGATGATTGAATACGGCTCAATCCAACAAAGCCAGTACATGAGATTGATTCCAGCTCAACACCTCCAAGGCCTACACAATTGTTGTTTTCCTTATGTTCATAACAAACCTCTACAATGTTAAATTTTATAGGCTTACAACAAACCTAACTCACACTCTCAAATTGTATACAAAAAGATTACAAAGAATGAAGCTTTATGCTAGAGTTAAATATTTGAGATTGATGCTTGAATTTTGATCTTTAACTTGATTTGTTGTTTTTCTTGGTTGAAATTGATTGGAGTGTTAGCACAATGTTTATAGGTTGTTCCACCACATTTCACCCTTCTCTTAATGTATTTATAGCTATTCCAAGCCATATGACCATTGCTTGAGAGAAACTAGCCATTAGAGTTCATTTAATGCAGCTGCAACTTTCTGTGAGATTGCTAACGTACGTTACAATTTGTTTACATAAGTTATTTGGTGATTTTTCCAGCTTACGTACATTGTTGATTATCTCACGTACGTTGATCAACATTAAACATAATTCATGTACGTTATATCTAATGTTACATGCATTGAAGACATCTTGCGTACGTAATTGTATCCTTATGCACAATATGAGTGATCCAATAGCTTATGTTCGTCTTTAGACCACCCTTACGTACGTTAACTCAGTATTCTGTACGTTGTGAGTGACTGTTACGTGCGTTATGAGCACTTTAATGTACGTTAAATGCCTATACAACTTTGTTCCGTAATTTTGAGCTTTCCAACGTGTTTTTCTACAACTCAAATGTTTTGTGCTTCATCAAAATCTTTTTTTCAACATCAAAACACATAAGGAACTTAATGTTGATCACCCATGATCTAACATTCTTTGGCCTCTCAGTCTTTATCAATTAGGATTTCTAGGACATAGACAACACAATTTTATGGCTTCAAATGGTTTAGGTCACACTTATGACTAGTCCCCAATCCATAAGATGTGTAATCAATGTACTTGGAGGGCATATGATTAAGAACGTGATGGCGTAAGCGATCATACATCTTAACATATTGAGGAGACTGATTTCTCCTCTCCACTACACGTTTGTAGCAGAGTTTCAGAGTAAACAACCTATGTTCAATTCCCTTTTCATCTTATACCACTTAGACTTCAATTAAAGATATTCACGATGTTAGTCAGTCCTTAAGTCCTTGATTGACTCTCAACTTTACTTACGTCATATTAAATACTTCTCGTTTGTGAGATATCCAAAGGGATATAACTATACCTTTCACAATCATATATAAAAGTGATGAAACTAGTAGGCACTTTTTCCTTTCCCTCAAACATACCATTGACTACTAATGTCAAAATAGATTACAATGGATATTTGGCTTTACAAATGGTTTCATATCTAGTATTTCATCTCAGGCATTGCTTATAATTAAGTAATTCAACTTTACATAAATCACCTAACACTCCTTATATAATCAAACTATTTGTTCTTAGCCATTGTGGTTTGATTTGCATGTGATGAATTCACATTATCACTCAAGATCATGTGAAGTAACAAAAGAAAAAATCTAGGTTTCCTCAAATAGTTAGGAATCTAATCCATAACTATGAGACCATTCTCTAATTAAAGAAAGTCTTAGTAGTCCTTACTCAAAGATAATTGAAACAACATTATCATTATTCAAAGCCAAATTAAAGTCAACCTTTAATAATGTTACAATAGAAACACTAATGCAGGAGTAGATTTGACCTTTGCAGATGATTAAGTTGCACAAGTCCATTCCTTCTAACTCCTACTTTTCAGGTCATCCCTGAAACATCCATGTTGTCCTCATTGGAACTTTGATGGAAACTAATGAAGATTTCTTGATCCTTCATTATGTGAGTCCACACATTCTGAATCAACCATCCACAAAGAATGAAACTCAAATGAGAACATAAACTTGATACACACACTTCACTTGCATGACTTTAAAACGTGTATCCTCAAAGGTGCAATCTTTGGCAGTCAAAACATTTTGCTTAATGAAATGTTGACATTGTCCATATTCTAGGACATCACTCAAATTCTATCTAGTCTTTCAACTCTTAAGAACATCGAGTTCTTAAGTTCATTCATTGTCCTTGTCTTGGAAGTATCTATTATTCACTTGGAACCATATACAAAAGAATTAGACATTACCATAGGCACCTTGTCATTGAACTGATCATTTTAAGTGATCTTCTTGAAGTTGGCAAGCGACATTGTCAAAAGATCACATGTTTTCACTCATCAGATAAACGTGGATTAGGTGCAATTCAACTTGCTCCTAATTACTTCATAAGGAATTAATGGCAACTTTGAACCTCGCATCTTTGTTAACTCATAACTAGTATCATTAAGCTCATAGATCATATAGGCTTTAAGCCTTTAATCAAGAAACTTCAAGTAAGTGTCATTCTCAATTTCCAAAGAGAGTGATCCATAGATCCATTACATTTGATCGTTGCTTAAGTGCTTAGTGGTTACATCATTCATTCAGCTAAACAAAAATGATGCATGTAATGGAATTCTTTTCTTCTATGTCACTTAGAAATTTTGGCCCGAATTATGTTGAGTACATATCTCTTCCTCGAATTCGGTTACAACCAAAAATCAATGTTTTAACATCTCCTAGCTCTTTTTTATTACACTAGAAATCACATTCTAGGCTTTAAGATATTGCCACGCGAGCTCGACATCAATCGACTTTGGAAGTAGTCACAATTATTGCATAATGAAAATAATAATAAAACATATAGTTGCACATTAAAAGGAAACACGACAATACACTCGATTTACTTTCCAATTAAAATTAATCTAGTAAAGTCTCTTATTAATCTTTGAATAGAAAATGACAAGCAGTGTATAGTCACCATCTCATACAAAATAATCAACTAAACTAAATTAGTTTCATGGATAGTAATTTTTCATGATTGTTTGGATTTTCTTTTAAAGTCTACACGACTTAAGGGAGTCCATGTTTGGTCACAACTTAACGATTGAGCAATGAATTAACAACTAACATATTGCTAACAAATAAACATGATTAACTGCAAAAAAAAATAAATGTAACACATGAAATTTATTGGACCAATACTCAATCCGAACAATTGATAATATTGTCAACACACTTGTCAACAATAAGACAACCTACCTAAAAAGGTAATGCTAGATAAATAGGTTAATCATGCCCTTAACTGCTAACGAGACACACAATGGACACTTATCCAATTTATTAGCATATAATCCTTGGTAAACACATCAACTCCTCAGAGATTCTCACATAAACGACCATATAGTGAACTCCGCATATAGAGGACATTTCTCGAGGTCATAGGATAAGTACAACATATCATTCTTAAGTCCTTTTCACTTATAGATTCTATAGGAGTATTATAATAGTACTATGACAATTGCATTTCAAAAAATTTCTAGATTGGTTGTCCAACTTCGATAAAATTGATGAAGTCTACGAATCTTCATCACCTCATGCAACTTATGCATATCGATAGTCCTGAAGACCTCCATCCTAAATACGCTTAAGTATGTGAAACAATTTGGCGTTCCATTTGGTGCATTATGGCTTTATCCCATTCGAACTATGATCTAAATGGATACGTAACCATCATGATCTCTATAATGAATTAGAGACAGACTAAGGTCATACACAAACACATTACCTATGATCAAAAACTTGTCTTGATGACCTAAATGGGAACTATAATTGCACATTTTAAATCAATATTTTTCAAAACAGATTTTCAGAAAAATCCTTTGGTAGAAACACACAATTTATACAACTTTCAAACAATTCTTTTTGCCCAAAAATTTCCAAACAAAGTTTCTAGAACACAAAAAATTACAATATATATGAAAATCCAAAAAATATAAATTACAAATATACTCAAAATTGGGAAAGATTTGATGGTCGACGAGAAAAGAGCCTATCGCTCCTCGCGCTCTGTGCGCAAGGTTGTGCCTTTGCATACGTTGTTGTTGTGTGTCAACTCCTTGTGAGACCATGTGAAAGGCATGCCACACGTCAAAACATGATTGGTACACGTGTTGCTGACATGGAAAAACTGTCCAAGTTGGCACCACCACATGGCACTGAGGTGGTAGCCACGTAGCAACACACATCACATGTCACTTTCTGGTTAGGTGTGTGTTGGTGATGTGGCTCATAGTCAGCACGTGCCATGTGGCTTTAACATGACGTTGACATGGCAAAACATGCCATGGGCCACTTAATGGTTGGTTTTTGTCATCTTACTTTGACACAATTAACACTGTCCATGTGTCGCTCAACCAGACACCATATGGCTACACATGCCACAAGTCATGTCAATGTTGGTCCATGTGTGCCCATGTGGCACTCGTGTCATCAATCTAGTTAGCAAGCATTCGCACCTGATGTCAACTGATTGAGCCATATTGTCTACTTAAATGAATCAAAACATGAAACGTCAAGCCTTGGAGTCAGAATGCATAATGCATAACCCGCCATCACACGTCCGTGATAGAGTGTCGTGGCCTGCACGTGTTGCTTTTCAGTGTGTTTCTAACGACCATCTTTGCTGAATTTATGTTTTTTGGCCTTTCAGACTCATTCGCGAGGTTGAAATCACAAAATTTTAACTTTTTATCTAGCCTTCTGTGTTTTTTCGATCAAGAATGAATTAAAAGTGGAACTAGTACATAGCAAAAATGGCTCAAAATACAGATTTGAAACAAATTCCTTACGGCACATAAAACATTAGACTAGCATGTATTTATGAATAAAATCAATAAATACTAACCTAGTGCATTAATACCAATATCAATGTCATATGCAACAAACCAATAACTGTACAATTTGAAAACCAATAAGCGGTTTGAGTTGCTAACCTCGATGTGTGCAGCGGAAACATAAGCGGAAGTGGATGCAGATCTAGTTATATGCTAGCCTTGCATACTAACCACTTTCGTTGATTAATGATTGGAATGACATGAACTAGTTTTGCCTTTTATGTGACACATGAAGATCCACACGAATGTAGAAATAATGAGTTGTGGAGGAAGAATGGTTTCTTTCTCCTAGGCTATGGAGGTCACTTCTTTTTCAGGGAGATTGATGTGTTATATGTGGTGTGTAATGTAGAGGCTCCAATCCTAACTAAGGTCATGTGTCAACTATTTGTAGTTAACACATGTGGGCTTCTCTACACACTTATGTAAAGTCCACCTTTATTGCTTATTCAACTAGGCCTTGACGTAATTGAGTTGGACTCATTAGAAAGACAACCAAATCTTGATCGAGATGGACTAAAATATTATATGTGTAAATATACATATGTATATGTGCATGTGTATATACATATATGTATGTGTATATATATAGGGGTGTCAATTCGTGTTATCGTGTCGTAATTGTGTCATGTCATTTACATATCACAAATCATTATACAAGACATGAACATTACAAAAATTGAACTTGTGTCAATTGTGTCATGTCGTCTCACAAAGTCGTGTTTTCGTGTCAGAAATTGACAGCCTATATATATATGTGTGTTAGGGGAGTGAGAGGTTGTAGGGTACATAAGAAGAAGAAAAACACATAATTTCTTCTCAATTCTGGTTGTCTTAGAAGCTTATAGGGTTGTTTTGAATTTTTTTTAATGTGCAAAACTATTCAAGAAATAAAAGTACATATTTTGAATTTCAAAGCAATAATGTTCAAAGCTTAATGGTTTTCACGTCAAATAAAATTTTAAAATGAAAATTATTTAGTAAAATAGTTTTATTTGCATATACCAAATGAATAAACTTATCTTTCAAATGTTGTGGAATTTCTAGCATCCTTCTAAAAACTAGTATGTAAAGCATTATTGCATGAGACACAACACTTTTTTTTAATGAATTCTTGGTTATAATCAAAAGTTGATGGATATTGATTCAAAACCAATCTGCTTGCCCATGGTACTAGGAAATTTAATGGATCGGATGATCTTTCTTCTAATTGTCTATCTTGATGATCTTCACATCTTTTTTATCTTTCTTATTGAAAAAAAGATGATCAAGATTCAAGAGAATCATCTCTTGATTATTGATCTTATCTTGATTGAGAAACCTTTTATCAATATTGCCATCTATGTTATTTTCTCATTCTATTCTTCATTCTTAGAAGAATTACTACTGTAAAAATTAATAGGTGTTCCTAAGAAAGAAGTTTTGTGATTTTGAACTATAGCGTAGTGAGATGATGCATTTCTCAGTGATTCTAATGTATGAAGTGTAGGAGTTTTAGCATGAAACACATAGGTAGGATAACAAAATTTTTCATCTAAACACTCCAATAACAAACCAAGATTGACAGATTAAATAAAGATCAGATCTTTACCTCCAAGATGAATGCCGAATTTGATTTGAATATTTACCAAGAGCCTTAGTTCACCTTTACTAAGAATGAACCCTTACTCCTTTAGATTTGCTCTAAGTTTTGTAAGAACCTTAGCCTAAAGACTAAGATCTCTACTTCACACACACTATATCTATACTAGTACGAGTTGGGATGTACTAGCAATAAAGTACACACTCTCTAATGGTGAATATAGGGTTCGGCAATGCTAGGTTAGAATGTGCTCTCTTGGTTTCTAAAACACAAACTCAATTAGGGTTAGGTGTAGCACCACACCTTAGGTCTTAATATAGTGTTAGGGTGATCCCATTAGGGTTAGTATATCTCCAAAACCCCTAATAAATCATGTTATGGCCGGCCACACTTCCCCTTTTGGGTTAGGAAGTCCAATTCGTACTTTAAAGGGAAATGCTCCTAACTTTTAGGATATGGCCATTGAGCTTAATTTTCTTACACTATTTGGACCTTCATTTAACTAATTAATCCATGATTAATTAATTAAACATGTCATGGGCTAAATTAACATATAATTAACGCATACTAACCATAGCCGAAATTCATCTATGCACCTTAAGTCAACATTTGACCTAGTTGCAAGAAGAGAGATAAAACTCGTTTCAGATCTTTCGTGTGTGATCTCGTAGGTTCATTCAATGTTGGAAATGAGTTTAATATACATTAATACACATAAATCACTAGGGGACTCTAGCAAGACGTAGTGACTACCCAAATTGAATGAATGTCGACTGGAGCCAACAAACCTAATTGCAACCTTATACAATCCTTTACCTTTTCGATATCATGATTACCATGAGGCATGGAAAATGTCATCCTAATTTGTTTCTAAACCATTTCTTGATCTCTAAATGACATTGACTTAATCAAATAAATGATGATTCATTTTTATCATTTCATTTGGGCATGGCCGTACACTATTCAGTGTCATTTATTAAGTGGTTGGTGATATCTTCTCTCTCTTATGAGAGAGTGGTAATCCCTTCACTTCACTCATGTTTCTAGTATGATTCTTAGCATACCTAATCAAGTCCATATTTGCCCCCAGTTACGAAAGGCGTTAGGCAAATGGTCAAAGTATACTAATCATCACCTAGAATCCATAGCGATTTTAGGTCTAAGAATTTCCAGTATAAGCATTGCATGAGAACTACTTATGATATATAACCATGTAGTATTCTCATGAATGGATTGATCCAATACAATGTTCCCTAATATGTATTTATGCCTCTGATTAATATCTCTATATCACATGACCTTGTAGAACATGATCATCTCACAGAGCACATACTAGTCTTAGTTTGTTATCACTCCCATGATAACAATCGACTAGGGATACTTTAGAATGTTATTCTTTCGAGTCTTAAGGTTCTACTATTAAATCACGTATTTAATTTAACTTAAGTAGAATAATCATTCATGGACATTTTATCAAGTTAACTATGCACAAGAATAATAACTAGATAAAATAATACCTCATTTTATTTAATTCAATAGATTACAATGTCATTGGGCCCTAGAGCATAACTAACAGGCAGAACGCCGTCTCTTGCTTTCCTTTGCCTTGCTCTCGTTGGTCTCTTCCTCGGAACGCCGTTGTGAAACCCTACCTATTGTCATTTTAGATCTTGCATTTTAGTCCCTATTTTCTAAAAAAATATTTTCAAAAGTTTAGATCATATATGTTGCAGATCTGATAGAGATGATTCGATTTCAGTTTTGTTGTGTTAGTCTTTTATTATTTGCAAATCTGAGTTGTCTTATGCCTCTGATTTGTTATTGGTAATTCGGTTGATGAAAGAAGTGAGTGTGTCGAAGAAAAAGGAACAGAGAAGGAGAGAAGAACTTACGTGAGGAGGATAGGGAGATTTGTGTTTTCTTTTTGTTTGGGTGTAAGATTTGTGCCTCTGTCTTTTCTTTTTTGTGTAAGATCTGGGTGTAAGATTTGTTATATGGTTGGTGATAAGATTTGTAACTGTCTTTCTTTTTTGTGGTCCTGAGCCTCTATTTTGAGATTGAAATTCGACTGAGGAAGGAGTTTGGGGTGGCGGAGAAAAAGGTTTTTTTTTGTTTATTTTGAGTTTATTTTAGGTTTATTTTTTCAAGTTTATTTTTAAAAAGGTTTATTTTGAGTTTATTTAGTTTTAAAAAATATTTTAAATTTAGTTAAAGGTTGATTTAAAATTTATTTAAAAATGTTTTTCAGTTGTTAAAAATTTTAAAAAGAGTTTATTTAACGTTGTTTTTATGATTATTTTGAAGTTTATTGAGATTTTAAGTTTTTTATAATGGTTTATTTTTTTTGTTTATTTTAGCTTTATTTTAAGTTTATTTTATTTAAAATGTTTATTTTAAGTTCTTTTTTTTAAGTTCATTTAGGGTTTACTTAGTTTTAAAAAAGATTTTAAATTTTTTAAAGGTTGATTTAAAATTTATTTAAGGATGTATTTTTAGTTTTTAAAAATTTTAAAAATATTTATTTAAAGTTGTTTTTAAGTTTATTGAGATTTTAAGTTTTTTTATAATGGGTTATTTTAGGTTTATTTTTTAGGCTTATTTTGAGTTTATTTAGGGTTAAAAAAGCTTTTAAAGTTTTTGAAAGGTTGATTTAAAATTTATTTAAGGGTGCATTTTAGTTGTTAAAAAGTTTAAAAAGAGTTTATCTAAGGTTGTTTTTAAATTTATTTTAAGTTTATTGAGATTTTAAGTTTGCTATTATGGTTTTTAGTTGAAAAAAATTATTAAAAAGATTTATTTAAGGTTTATTTTTTGTATTTAAAGATTTTAAAAAGATTTATTTTAAAGTTTATTTTTTGTACTTAAGGATTTTAAAAAATTTATTTTAGGTTTATTAAGATTAAAAATATAAAAAATAATCACAATAAAAATCTGGGAAAAAAAGAAAAATAACTATAAAAATGTGGACTACACATAATAAAAAGACAAAAGGAGAAAAAATAATAAAAATAATAAAATATAAGTGTAAAAAAGAGTAATTAAAATAAATCAAATAATTTATAAAATTAAAAATATGGAAAGAAAGTAAAAAAAAATTAGAATTGTGTAGATTTTAATTATTAATTTTTGAAGGTATTGTTTGAAGGGGTGTAATC
>CAODLS010876633.1:0-18734 GCA_948243855.1 Flueggea neowawraea
AATGAAGAAATTAAATAACAAGTTTAATTTTTTCTCAAATCCCAAAATAGCCAAAGTGTTTTCCTTCCAAATATTTTTTCGAAATTCACATTCACTTTCGAAGATATTCCAAAGAACAATACTCAAATATTTTCAGAGATAGATACTCAATTTATTTCAAATATGATTTCCAAATTATTTTCAGACTTGAATACTATAGTATTTTCAGAGTTAAATATCAAGATATTTTCAGAATAAATTCCAAAAGATTTTCAAATAGTAGTTTCAAAACATTTTCAAACGGTAGTTCAAAACTCAATAGGACCAGAACAAAATGTACAGACTAGTACTATGGACTCTGCCACTAGACATAACAGAGCATGTATCTAACCGGATACATGGCTACCGCTTTACCCTGACAACTAGGGTCTTCACAGAGCATTGATATATGAAGGTTACATACCTCGTAACTAGGTGTCCCATATCAGAATGTTTTGTCGAAAACATATTGAAATATTTATTCAAAGTACTGAACGGAGTATATATAACAAAATACAATCACTTTCAGATAGAATGTTTACTACGTAAAATCCTTTTATTTACTTCAGAACATAATACTTATCACAGGAAATATATTTACTTCAGAACAAATCATTTGTCTCAAAAAATATTCTTAAATCCAGAAAGAACAATTTCTATAGAACATACCTCGAAATCCGTAACATAATGTTTGCTACCAAAATTATAATAAATATTAAAACATAATATTTATTTTCAAAAAAACATCAAAATTCTCAGATAATATTTAATTTCCACAATAAGGATTTTCACATACATCAGATTTTAGGAATTCTAATCCTTTAATTATTCCAATTTCATGCCAAGTTCAGCACAACAAAAATATATACGAAATTTAGAGGACACAACCTATGTGTCTAAAGTGCTACCACACTCACCTGGACGCCGAGCAAATAATCCCAAGCACGGTCCATTGGTAAATGATTGGTCTCTTCAAAAACCACACACAGATGGAACATACAATACATAAACAACTTAGACATGGTACTGTGACTGTATTGAAATATGTGCAAATGCATATGCAAACTCTAAAACTCTGAGAAACCCCAAAAATTCATTTTGGCCCAAAGTCTAACATGATAATCCAATTAATTCACCTCGATACAAAATTACAAATTAGTACCCAAACTTTGAAAAATTACCATTTAGTACTCAAACCTCAAAGAATTATGACTTAGTCCCCAAACTTTTTAGAATTCCAAATTAGTCCTCTAAGTAAATTTAAAATTATACTTTAATCTCTCAATTTATAGAAATTACAAATCTATCACTATGCTTATCCTAAATTTTATTTCAGTCCCTAAAATGCCAAATATCAGATTTGGTCCTCAATATACTCAGAATTGTGCAAAATTTTATTTTTGGTCCTTTCATGATAAAACTACACAAAATGATCCCTAACCCCGAACTAAGCATTACCCAATGTTTGCAAACATACCATTCAACTCAAAATCACCTAAGAAGTCCAAATCTAACCTCGGTTCATCCAAAAACTGAGCCAAACATCCAAAATTGCCACCCCCAAATTCGGACCAAAATACCCATACACTATAAACCATCCAATCTTCCATTTTCAAGCTAGATTCATGTTCTTCCAACTCTCCCCATCAAAACTCAACAAAAACCAATCCAAAAACCATCAAAAATATCCTCAAAAATTGAACCCTAGCTCCAGTCGAACCAATTAAAATGCAAGAAAAAAATAACAAATAAAAGAGGAGAGAGAAAGAGAGATTACCTCGGGTAGCTAGCAAGATCGAAGAGAAAGAGAGGGATGGAAGAGAGAGGCCGAATCGAGGGAGAGAGTTTAGAGAGAGAAAGAGAGTGTGCAGTTTGAAGCAAAGAAAAATGAAGAAAGAAAGAAGAAGAAGAAAAAGGTTGTTGGGTTTAAAATAACCTATCAAAACGATGTCGTTTCTACCACAAAAAAGACAACCCAGACAAGTCGAACGGCTTATCATTGGTGGCAGCCTAGAAGCACTTGCACGGACGACCATATTTATGCGCTAACGACAACTCCTTCTCCAGCGAATGATGCGTCACTTGGTCCTCCCATCCAGACAACCTGTCGTTGGTCTTATCTCCATTTTCTTCCATTTTTCTTTCTTTTTCCAATTCCAACCAATTTTACTCAAATTAACTCCCCAATACACTTCAAAAATTCTATTAACACCAACAAAAATTCAACACTCCAAAATATATTTAATTTATTTTAATGATATTTCAAATAAAAATTAATCCGTCAAAAATAATTAATTCGAGAAAAAATTTCAACGGAAAAATTATAGGAATAATGGTCGAAAAAATCAAGTTATTACAGTTCATGTGATTATACATATATGTTTGTCTAGTTTTCTATACAATTTATGGAATTTGATTTGAAGCTAAAATGAATGAGAAATTTTTATAATATTAGATGATGCTCAGTCTACCCTAATCTAAAAACACAACAACATAACCACTAGATTTATAAATTCACCATGAATTATACAAATTGAATTGGAATCCTAATTTATATACAACAAAATATTATAATGTCTACTTTTAGATACAAGTTATAGAAAGTTATTTGAAAATGTGTAACTCCAAAAACATTGAATGGAACACAAATTGTTCAGTTGAGATTAAACTAAGAAGACCACTATAGGGATTGTTTTGTTATATTTTCAATAATAGGTACTGACCATGAATTTATTAAAACAAAACAGGAGAAAGAAAAAGACAAAAGGTTCTATAAGTTAGAGATATAATTAGTCCATAGATTAAGTAAATTCTCACTTTGCATCATTCGCAAAGACATATGGACTAAATTTAATAAGAACTTGTAACTAAGGGCCTAGTCCAAACTTTTATAGAAAAATGTATTTGATATTCATATGCAAAATTTTAATATTATGTAGATCCCAAGGACCCGAATAATCGTAAGACAAGGAACTAAAGGGTATCAAGGCTTAGCATACATCGAGCATAAAGGTGAGTAGGAAACTGGAGATTTTTGCACTTATTTGCTATGTGTTTTAAATGTGCCAAACGTGATAATTTTATTGTGATATGTGCATATGTGATGGTCTTGGATTATTCGTGGATTATATGTGTAAATTTGGAAATACTTGATAGTGCTTATATGCGTCACATATAAATATCTTGACTTATTTATGAATATGATGTTATTACATGCTTGGATAAATTGTCTAATATCATCGGATAAGATTTGTCGTTATCGGATAGATGCTGATATAATTTGATTTATCGTTATTGTTATCGTGAGGAAGCATATATTGTTTGGAAATCGAATCGGTGACATGACACTTGCATTCTTGATTTAAAAGGTGGACATTGCCAACATATTGAGTTCTCCATCATTATTGTTTTATGAGACTTTATATCTCCATTGTTATCAGAAATATATCAAGGATTTATGTCTCCATCGTACATCATTTTTCAATTTGCCATCGTATCGTTTATGAGACTTTATGTTTCCATCGGATGTCGTATCGTGTCGAACCCAGGTTGGGGCTTTCATATATTAGCCTTATAAAATTGTAATTGCATTCGTTACATACTGGGTAATATATATATATATATATATATATATATATATATATATATATTTGGATGTGTATGCTAATTATAGTGTATATATTGATGATAGTTTCTCTCATTGAGAAGCGACTCATATAAAGCACTATTGTTTTTCCAGGTTTTTAGCGTTATCTAGTTTTGGGAGTTGATTAAGCATGACACTAACCAACTTATCTACCTGGAGCACAGGTCATCCGGCTAGGTCCCACATTTTCTCTACTTTACATATAGTTTTGAGAGAACCCTTTGAGTGTTACATGTACTTTTGTTTAGTTTGTTCAAATATTTTGAACAATTTTTTTTTGTATGTACGTCTAGATATGAATGATCTATATGAATACATATTCTATGATTATAATCACATATTATAGTATGATTATATGAAAATGAAGGGCATGCCATCCCATCCTCTTAAATAACCAGACATGGACATCAATGTGTGCATTTCGTGACTTGGAATTTACGACGATGTCATCAATATATACCTCGATGATATCGCCGATCAAATAATGAAAATTGGCATCATTTCCCTTTGGTAGGTGGCCTCGTAATGTTTCAAACTAAATTTCATAATGACCTACTCATAGATCCCTAAAGACCTCAGGAAACATAAGGTCATCTTATGGATATCCTCTTCGACTATATGGATTTGGTTTTAACAAAGTTCCTATCTATAAATGGGAAGGCACGAAACCCATTGTCAATTAGCATATGTGCCATAAGCATTAGGTATTCATCATTCAAGGTACTCTTGTTTAAATCCCAAAAGTGTATACAAACTCAAATGTTTCAGTTCTTTTTCTTAACTGGCACAATATAAGAAATTAATTCTGCATATCTCATAGCCCCAATGAATCCTACCTTTAATACTTCTAGATTTCTTGTTGAACTAAGGCCATGACTTCTCTTGTCATGCATTGATGGGCTTCACACCATCTATGATCAAAAATTATGCTCTAATAAAGTCATATAAAAGTCCATCATCTTCTGATACTCCAATGTGAAGCAAACCTCATATTCCTTTAACACTTGGATCGACCTAGCCTTTTATGACTCAATAAGTATGTTACTGATCCATGTTGTTTGAGTTTCCTCTTTTGTACCCAAGTTTATTTCTTCTAATGGGTCTCGGGCTTGAGGTTGTATTGATTCGTCTCTGTGAGCAAATGCCAACATGGAAAAGCCATTCTTTCGATGCGTTTTGGGAAGTTTCCTCTTTTATACATCCAAATTCATAAATTTCTCTTCCTTTAACTCGATTATCTTGTTTCAGTAAAGCTTTGGTCCCAAAGACTAAGAGATGTCGCATGATTGGCTTCTTGCAAGTGCACAAGAATCGATGTAGTTTTAATCCTCAAGTATTCCTTCGGTATCAAATCTTCAAAGAACGTGAATAAATTGTGATTGGAAAATAAAATAAAAACATGAAAACACATGAATGATTTTTGGGTTTTTTTATTAACTAAGAAGGAATGCAGTGCAAGAACTAAAAATTAAGGTCTAGAGTGGGGATATCAATAAGAGAGAATCATTGGGGCTTCAAGATGTCGGCTAAGAATCCAATTTTGCTAAGCTAACAAAACGGTGCTAAGGGTTAAGTGTTCTCTCCACTAAAAAACTTTAAAGCCTATCTCAAGGTTATTGAAACCATCCCTACACTTATTAAGAGGGTCTTTTCGGCCTCACTTAAGTAAATTAGGGTCATTACCATTACTAGGAATTTCATCGAACACCTTATCGACTTAGAACATTTATAACCTAAATCTCATAAGATGGCATTATCATACCAATTGAATTGAACAAGTTGAAAAAAATTACGCTTTGCAAGTATGCGAATAAAATGATGAATAGAGGAATACAATGCTATGTATCACACACAAACAAATTGGAGAGTTCAAAATAAAATCCCCTAGTCTATTGGCTGCTCCAAAGCTTATCACCTTCATTGCTAAGATTAAAACACATTTTACTTTAGTTGTAGAGTAAGCTTGGCATTTTTGTTCATTTACATATAAGAGTGCTTTATTTGATTGGTCTTTGATTACATATTTCATTGCTTTCACTTTCTTTTTAGGTGCACCAAACAAGTTAGTTAATTAAGCATCCGTGTGATTACACTTATTTATTATCAACGAGGATATTTATCATTTCCACATCGAGATTGGGACCCCATGCACTTATCCTCATTTAGGTTCACCCTTAAAAGTGAAGCATAACCATCTAAGCATTCAATTTAAGCACTTAACCTTTTAATAGAAGCAAGCTTACTCTAAATTTAACACCATTTAATAATTCATGCGCAATTATTTAGCAACTAGTTCAAAAGCATTTTATTATTCCACCACTAATAAACTGCAGTTGTTGATTTACGAACTCTTAACCTTGCCACCTAAAATGCCAAATTTTGGTTCAAGTGATTAACACATAGTAAAAATTCCTCAATTCATCATGTTATAAGCATACTTACAAGCTACAAGCTTCCTTCAGCAAGTTCAAATTCAATTGTATCCAAAATGACTTCAATGTATTCTAAAAAAATTTTGAAAAAAAAAGCAAGAATCTAACCAAATAACAACACATGCAAAGCAAACACAATCAAACACACATTCCAACATTAAAACCCTCCTCCACACTTATTTTGAACATTGTCCCCAATGTTCAAAAAAAATAAATCTTGATCAAATCAATAAAGTCAATGAGCAAGGGGACAAGTTTAATTTCCATAATTAAGCATAAAATTGTAAAAGAAAGGGTTTAAGAATGCTTCTCTAATTGCAGACTTTTGTCGCTTCAGAATTGTAGGATTTTTTTGCATTGTTTCTACTTGGAGATTGAAAACACAAAAAGTGAGTGCAAATGCAAAAATAGTCATATAGGTGTACACTACACCTCTTACATTGCAATTAAATGAAATATGTATCTATACTACTTAATGCAAATGGAAATTTCCTAGTCTAAATGTTAATGCAATGGGAGATAATCCAAATCACAAATTCACCATTGAGGACCAAATATGCTGTCTTTTGGAAAATTTTGACCATTTCTCCCTTAATCCACTTGACATTATGTTCAATGTCCCGAAGCATGCTATTTTGAACCTAATGCTCTCTCTTTAGTTGGGAGGCGAGCCGTCGCTTTCTCACTCTCATTGGGGTTAGGAGTTGAGGCACTTGGCCTATCTCGAGCCTCCTTTCTAAAATGCTATTGGGGCATGGTAGCATATGTCTACACCTAAAGACTAAAGGCAATTGCACCTATCGACTATAGTATGTGGACTTGAGTACCGAGTGTCGTATCCCACAGAGACTACGATTACTAGTTACTTGCTTTTACTTAGTTATTTAGCTGACAAATTAATGTTTTGAACAATAAAAATAAAAGAACTCAACTCGAGAACAAACACAACACAATGAATAAGATATTTGAAATCGAAAGGCTAGCAACAATGAATTCAACAATTGAACAATATAAATCATAATTGAGTTTCAATTCCATAAATAAACTGAATGAATAACAAAATCCAACAATCAAATAGTCAATCTATGATTCATCATATCTAGATGCACAGAGAATTTAGTTCATAATAATTGAGAGAATAACAACAATATACAAAGAAAACATAGAAAGAGAAGAAGAACCCATGACGAATCTTTCAATTCTTCGCGCGATTCCTTTGATCTTGATGCAAAATGAAATCTCTTGAGTTCCCAATGCTCTTTAACCCTAAACTAAGTGTCTATTGTGTCCCAAAGTTGGCTATCTCAATTGGTGTTCCGAAACCCATTTGAATAACACAAATTAAGCATCCTGGGCAAGGCACGACCAAGGACACGACCATGCCTTGCATTGCCTAGACCATGTCCTCAACTAAATGCACAAAATCATGATTTTTTGCAAGACACAACCATAAGATTTCTGTGTGTGTCTTGGGAGTTTTGTCTATGTGATAACCTTGTTGTTTGCATCTTGATCGTTGTCCATTGTTTTGGATTCTAGTGAAAGGCACAAGCACAATCATAGCCATGGTTTGATGTTGTTCATCCATGGCTTGCATTAAATGGTCTGAAACTTGTCATTCATGCTCCGTTTAGATTCGTTCTTGCTTCAATTAATCAAAGCATCATTAATCAACCTACAAAACACAATTCAAACCATAAAAGTACCAAATCATATGATACAAATTTATAGTAAAAATAGAATATAATCAAAGAGTGCAACAGGTAAAAATAAGTGTTTATCAAACTACCCCACACTTAAGCTTTTGCTTGTCCTCAAGCAAACATAGAAGTAAGATATGGGGAACAAAACATTTTAACAAACCTCTCAATGCAATGGCATGAGACTTCATATTATGTGCTAACAAAAAAAAATTGGATAGTGGAAAATCTAAACTATGCATAGGCTACTAGTTGACTCGAATTGACTCCCCGAACCACACATAAGTCAAGCTCCATAGCCAAATTGACAGATTTGATTTCACCACCCCTTTAACTCATTAATTCAGTTAACATATATGACATTCAATACTTCGGGAAAAAATTAAACTAAACTTTGCACACTTATATAGATTCAACCTTCTCAATGACTTGCATTTCCACAAATGCAGTCAGTAAATATCGAGTTTGACTTTGTGCTTGTTTTACACTTATTACGGTTTCCACCACTAAGGATAGTCCGTTTGACGCAAAAACTATTCATTTGTGATGAGTGTTCCTGGTTACTAAGAAAACCCCTCATGACAGTGATTTGCATACTCATGTCTAAAGACAACGAAGTAGGTATCAACCTCATTTACTTGTCCCAGTTTAGGTTCAAACAAGTCAAAAGCAACCCTTTTTTTTCATTCATGCATTCAATAATTATGCCCAAATTCAACCAAAGTTAACAATTGCATTATAAAACGAGTCATAAAGGTGGAAAAGCTAAAACGGGAAATTTGATTACAAGCTACAAACTAGTGTGGATTCAAGATATGCAATTCCAACCTCCCAGTAACAGACACATACTACAGATTCTCAAATATTAAACCTATTTACATCAACAAATAACATGCATCCCACAACCATAATATCAAGAAGTTGATCAAGAAAATTTTAAACCCCCTATAAAAACTTGGTAGCGTCCGTCTTCACCTACAAACTCAAGGCAAGTGCACCGATCGACTATAGTATGTGGACTTGAGTACCGAGTGTCGCATCTCACAGAGACTACGATTACTAGTTCCTTGCTTTTAATTTGTTATCTAACCGACAAATTAATCTTTTTAACAATAAAAATAAAGGAACTCAACTCGAGAACAAACACAACACAATGAATAAGACAGAGGCAATCAGTGGGAAGTAACACCTAGATACTGAATCCCCCTTGGCCAAATTAAGTGACAAAGGCTCGCTATTCAGACAGTTATTTAGGCAATTGGATAGTGGAAAATCTTACGAAATGTTAAAATCTCTCTTGAGTTAGCTAACATATAACGACTAGGTTGATTAATCGGAATCTCTTCCTAACTAAAACACCTAATGTTGCTTTACTAATTCATGAATTTCACTATTAGGTTTGACCCTAATCCAGAAGATTTATGTTGACCTATCTCATGTGCCCTTGAATATAGCATTCAATAACATAATAAAACATAAATTCAGAGTGTTTAAGTGTTAGAAAATGAAAAGGAAATGTGGTGGAAGTAATTGAGGGCGTTGGTATGAAGTATGAAGACGAAAAGGATCAAATTGAGTGCAAAAAGAATGAGTCACGGATAAAACCTTCAAGAAATGGCTTGGACCCTTTAATATAAGGCCAAGATACTCCAAACCTTGTTTCAAAGCTTTTGGACCATTTTTGGTGGCAACGACTGTGTTCTAGGTCGTGTAACCCATTGCAACCCACTGTTTCACTTGAAAACATACCTCTTTTAATCGTCTAACTTCCAAACTTTCTTACCTCTAGTTTGGATGCCCCAGAGTGACTCCAAAAACACATCGTTCAATCATAACACAAAAACACAATCAAACATCAATCGAACCTAGAAAGTTAGGCACATCAAAACATATAAAATAAAACAAAAGTTCCAAAGCAACAAATAAGTAATCAAATGAAATATTCAAATATTGGGTTGCGTCCCAAGAAGTGCTTCTTTAACGTCATGGGCTGGACGTTAGTGGGTGAGACTTATCAAGGGGGCTTGTATGTAACATTCGCACCAACTCCACATTTTGGCACGTTGCATTAATCCTCATCCTTTTTCTTAACGCACCAAATGAAATGACACATTGCCTTGGGGTCGAACTTTGGGTACATCATCTCAAGCATCTCTTTCTTTGCTTTACGCCCCCAAGTCTTGCGTCTCTTCTTATTGAATCTAGGCACTGTTTCTTGAATCTTAGGTGCATCAATTGGCTCTTTCTTATTTGGTACATGTACCACATTAGATAAAACAACCTTTTCTGTACAATGTGAGTTAGAATGGTGTTTAACCTTAGAGTCTTTAATTTCAACACTACCAGTCCCGACTTTAAGAGTTAACATCCGATCATATACATCAACAATAGACCTAGAAGTAGCTAAAATTGGTCGTCCTAGGATCACAGACTTTTCCAAATTACACATCATGTCAATGATCATAAAATCAACAGGAAATGTCAGATCACCTACCCTAACCAAAACATTCTCTATAATGCCTCTAGGATGCACAATAGATTTATCGGTTAATTGCATAGGTACCCTAGTCGGTGTGGGTTCACCTAAGTCCAAATTTTCAAACAAATCAAATGACATCAAATTAACACTAGAAACTAAGTCAGCTAATGTGTCATCAATGTGTAAACTACCAATAGTAAGAAGGATAAAGAAAATCCCTAGGTCTTTTAGCTTTGCTAATATCTCAGGTGATGTCTAAGCTAGCTCGACCTTCTCTTCCTTCTTTTCAATCTCAGTTAAAGATAATGGTTGCTTGGGTTTAGTGGGTGGCTTCTCGATATCACAAGATGTAACTTTCACACGCTCCCACTTGAAGAGTGCTACAGGATAAGGAATACAATGCTTGTATTCACAAAGCACCATTTTTGACTCTACCTTATGCTCCTCCCCTACACAATCATCCTCTTGGTCACAAAGATTGCATGTGCATGCTCATTGGGATTTGTTTTAGTGTTGCTAAGTAGGGAGCCCGATTTCCTTTCAGATAACAACTGGGCTATTTGCCTAATCTGATTCTCCATATTGAGAAGAGATGCTCCTTGGTTTTGAATTAACATCCCCTGGCTCAAAAAGGTTGACTCTATCTGTGTAAATCACTTTTCAGAGGCCTCCACACACTTAGTCATTAGCTCCTTAAGATTAGGCTTTACTAGTTGTTATGGCTGCTGAAATCCCGGTAGAGAGTTGTATTTCTCCCTTTGACCACCCCATGAAAAGTTTGGATGGTTCCTCCATCATGGGTTGTAATTATTACTGTTGGGGTTGTTATGAGGATTATTCCCATGACCCATATAATTCACATGTTCCACACAATTTTTGGTCCCTTGTCCCTCAGTCATCTCACCACTCCCTACTTGAGCTACTTGTTGTGCCACATACAATCCATCAATCTTCTTGATCAGAGCCTTAACCTGAATAGCTAGAGCTGTCACTGCATCAACATCGTATACTGGTAGTCAACAGGCAAGTGCACCTATCGATTATAATATGTGGACCTGAGTACCGTTTGCCGTATCGCACAGAGACTAAAAGTACTTCTAATAACTATCTCTCTATTATCTAGTCTACAAATTAAATGGGTTTTGATTAAACAACAACAAAAATGAAATGAAAGCAAGAGAGAATGAAAGAACACATTGAGAATCCTTCAATATTTAAGAAATCCACTTGATTTTGATGTTGATCCACTCTAAGGATGTTCTTCCCTTGAAACTCAGCTCTTTCCCTCTCTAGAACTTTGTTTTGGTGTGTGAATGGTGGCCTCCTTCAATTAGGGTTTGTTCTAAGCTTAAAAAGGTTGAAATGGTGCGTTCTGGTAAGACACGAACCTATTAAGCAATTACACGGTCATGTCTTTGGTTCGCAAACCGTGTCCTACTTTAAAACTTCATCATTTCATCACTTTGAAACTTTTGGTTAAGAGACTGGTAAGACACAGAAAAAATTGATGTTACACGGCTGTGTCTTTCACTCCCAGGCCGTGTCTTGCTTTCTAGAGGTGCACTTAACTCTAACAATAGGACACAGGCAAAAAGGACATTACACGGCCGTGTAATAAGGTCCAAGGCTGTGTCTTTGTTGTGGTCAAACTTTGTCGTTTAATCTCCATTTTTGTCCATTTTTGTTCAATTCCATCAAGACACCATCAAACGACCTGAAAAGAGAAATATAAACTATTTAAGTACCAGAACTCACCAATAATGTTCGAATAATAACAGAAATAATAAGAAATTAGTGGTACAAATATGTATAAATGAATGTTTATCAAACTATCCCACACTTAGGATTTTGCTTGTCCTCATAGAAAAGATAGAACAGGTGCGACATCCTAACAAAATCAATCTATTGTAGCATGGGACTCACGTTATGAGATAACAAGAATAAACTGAACAACAGAGAATTCCAAATATGCATGAGGTATTAATCAACCCATTTGACACCCCGAATTAACACAAGTAAGAGCTCAAATAATCAAAGTAGTCGTTTTGAATTGGTCATCCATTTCATTGCAAAGCAAAGCATTGAAAAATTTGGGAAAATATAGTTCAAACCTCTTCTTCACTTCAAACATTGTAATAAATTCAACCAACTCAATAACTTACTTGCTACAAACACATTTAGTAAAATAAGGGTTCAGATTTTTGTGCTTTTGCACTTATTCAAGTTTCCACCATAAAGGAAGTCCTCATTTTTCATGCGAAAACCGCTCATTTGCGATGAGTGCCCCCGATTACTTAGAAAACCCCTTTATAGTAGTGGTTTACATACTTATGTCCAAAGACAACGAAGTAGATTATGGACCCCATTTACTTGTCCTTGTTTAGGTTCAAGCAAGTTACGAGCAACCCTGTCCTTTTTTTTTCAACAACCTACATGCCTTTGCTAAAAGAAATCAATGCTTTGAATAGAAAGAAAAAGTCAAAGCAAAAATTTGATCACAAGCTCGAAACTCATGCTAATCCAAAATAAGCTATGCAAAGTCTCAAAGTAACAAAGACATATTCAAAATTCTCAACTATTCAAGTCTTTGAAATAATCAAATAACATGTGCACCAACAGCCACAATATAAAGATTTTAGTCAAGAATTTGTCATCCCCTACCCCACATTTAAGATTGGACATTGTCCTCAATGTTCACAATAAAGCACAAAATTAAGCAAAAATGGGTAGAGGAAAAAGAAAGAGTTCTGGAACTTTCCTGAAAATAGGTTCATAATGCGAAAATATGGCTTAGATTCCATTGAAAACTGGGAGAAGCCTTGCAAAATAAAAGAAAAACACATAGAATACAAAAATTCCATATTAAAACATAAACACAACTCAACCTATCTAATGTAAAAAAAAAGACAAAATAAAGCAATAAGTGTCCACAAGTGCAATAGAGAGACTCTGACTTAAGCTGTTCATAAGAGGATATGTCATCTCTCACCTTTGTAGTCTTGGCAGGTAGAATGTATTTCAGCAAAAACATTTCTGCCATATGATCCCAAGTCGTAATCGAACCCATTGGCAAAGAATTAAGCCATTGCTTTGCTCTAGCTCTGAGTGAGAACGGAAAAAGGCTCAGCCTTATTGCATCATTGATGGCCCCATTGATCTTGAATGTGTCACATATCTCCAAAAGGTTGGCCAAATGAGCATTCGGGTCCTCATCTTGCAACCAATCAAATTGCAATAACTATTGCACCATCTGAATAACGTTCTACTTTATCTCAAAATTATTGGCTACAATAGTTGGTCTCATAATGCTAGACAAAGTCCCCATCAAATTCGGTGTAGCATAATCTCACATCGCCATTGGCTGACCCAATGGATTTACTGGCCCTATCCCACCGGCAGGCTGTCCTCCTCCAGCTTGATTATTCGATTCCATTGCTACTCCCTTGCTCTATCTATCTCATCGACCCTTTCTTGGAGTTTGTTTCTAAGTGCCTATAATGTTGTTCATTCAATCTCAGGGTCTACTTCAACTAACTCAGAAGGATTTCCCCTAGTCATGCACTAACAACCTGCAACTATCAATATAAACAAACCGAAACGTAATTCCGAAAAGACAATTTAAATTGAAATAACAATGGGAAAAACAAAGAAAACAAAAAAAAGGAAATAAATTAAACAAAAATAAGAAAAGTAAATGGCCAAATTAACAAAGATTCAGCTTTCCTAATATCCTAGTCCTCTGCAACGGCGCCAAAAAACTTGGTAACGTCCGTCTACAACTACAAACTTAAGGTAATTGCGCCTATCGACTATAGTATGTGGACCTAAGTATCGAGTGTCGTATCCCACAGAGACTACGATTACTAGTTACTCACTTTCACTTTGTTATCTAACCGAAAAATTAATATTTTGAGCAATAAAAATAAAGGAACTCAACTCGAGAACAAACACAGCACAATGAATAGGATATAGGCAATCAGTGGGAAACGTCACCTAGATACTGAATCCTCCTAGACCGAACTAAGTGACAATGGGTCGTTATTCAAACAGTTATTCGAGTAATTGGATCGTGGAAATTCCTACAATATATTAACCTCTCTCTCGAGTTAGCTAACGTCTAACGACTAGGTTGATTAATCAGAATCTCTTTCTAATTAAAATACCTAACGTTGTTTTATTGATTCGTGAATTTCACTATTAGGTTTGACCCTAATCCAGAGGATTTATGATGACCTATCTCTAGGTTTGCATGCAACTTCTTCCAATTATGAGTGATCTATCATACAGAGAATCTCTTGATTACTTATGTACAAATAAATATTGGAATCGAATGGCTAACAACAATCAATTCAAGAATTGAACAATATAAATCATAACTGATTCTCAATTCCATAAATAAACTCAATGAATAACCAAACCCACAATCACATAGTCAATCTAGGGTTCATCACATCTAGATGCACAAAAAATTTAGTTCATAATTATTGAGAGAATAACAACAATATACAAAGAAAACATAGAAAGAGAAGAAGAACCCATGACGAATCCTTCAATTCTTCGAGTGATTCCTTCGATATTGATCCGGAATGAATTCTCCTAAGTTCCCAATGCTCTCTGACCCTAAACTAGGTGTTTGTTGCATCCCAAAGTCGGCTCCCTTCATTAGGTTTTCGAAACCCACTTAAATATCACAAAACAACAAATTTGGGCAAGACACGACCGTGTCTTCCCTTCCCAGACCGTATCTTCAATGAAAGGCATAAAATTGCAGGATTTTGCAAGACACGACCATGGGTTTTTTCCTTTGTCTTGAAGCTCCTATTTGTGTCTTAAAGAGGTTGGTCGTGTCTTGCTCTAAAAGGTGAGAAACGTGTCATTCTTTCTCCGTTCGAGCTCGTTCTTGATCCATTCTGTCAAAGCATCGTCAATCAACCTAAGAAACATAATTCAAACCATAAATGTACCAAAACTTATGACAAATGCTCAATTTATATTTAAAACAATATGGAATCAAACACCGCAACATGTATAAATAAGCGTTTATTAATTCCATATGATCATCCATGTTTTTCTGCCTTTCTTTGATGTATTTATAGCTTTTGTAAGCCATATGACTTGGTGAAGAGAATATAGCCGTTGGAGTTCATTTAATATTGTCTGCTGCTTTTCTAAGCCATTTAACGCTGTGATCATCATGAAATTTCCACTCCTCCTATCAAAAATAATTTATGCATGAAAATAATTCTTTTGGTTCTAACTCCCATTTTTTAAATCAATTTGTGCATCATTTAAAATATTTTGAAAACATCATTTCTCCCCCTATTTAAATCAAAACAATATCAATTAAACAATAAATGATGAGAATTAAAAAAGTTGGAAAGATAGTACCGAAGTTGGCATCTCCAAGAATATAGGATCTTTGCTCCAAGGATGTTAAGCCTTATTGAATGGAGTCCTGGGTCTGATACCACTTGTTGGAGAATTTCAGTCATGCTTTGGTTGAGTTTGGAGAGCGAAAGCAAGTTAAGTGAGAGAGAAAACAACACCAAGATTTATAATGGTTCGACCAACCATGCCTATGTTTATTACCTAAGTCTTACTTAGGCTTTTCACTATATCGATAATTGATTCCGGCTCAATCCAACAAAGCCTTACACCAAGGTTGATTGCGGCTCACACCTCTAAGGCCAACAAGGTTGATTATGGCTCACCCCTCTAAAACCTACAAGGTTGATTCCTAGCTCAAACCTCAAAGCTATACAATGTTGTTTTCTCTAAGTTCACAACAATTATTTCCTCTCTCTCTAAAGCGTTTACAAGAAAATGAAAGCTCTATGCTAGGAGTACATGTATTTGATTGATACTCTTGATCTTCTCTCTAGATTGAATTTGGTGTTTTAGGGTTGATGGAATCATAAAAATGTTTGGGACTTGATTCCATATGATCATCCATGTTTTTCTACCTTTCTTTGATGTATTTATAGTTTTTATAAGCCATATGACCGTTGGTGAAGAGAATATAGTAGTTGGAGTTCATTTAATGATGTATGTTGCTATCTGTGTCATTCTCACGTACGTCTCTTTATTCTTACGTATGTTACCTGAGAAATTCTCCAACTTACGTATGTGTACGTTGATCAAGCTCCAACATGATTCACGTACGTCAACTACCATCTTGGGTATGTTAGATATGTCTCACGCACGTTAGTATGTTCTAATGTACGTGAGTTTACCCTTTCTTCATTCCAATGGCTTTTGCATAACTTCAAACACTTTCTCATGCACGTGAGACTTTTCCTTGCATAAATGAAGTGCTTTTGCAGCCTTATTTTGCAATTTCGAGCTTTCCAACGTGTTTCTCTTTTAGTCAAACATTTGGCTCTTCATCAAAATCTTTTGTTCATCATCAAAATATGAACGAAACTTAATTGTTGATCACCCTTGATCCAACAAGTTACCCTGTGAGGTGCCTTTGTCAGCAGTGAGTGTCCTCTTATTCGGACCGAATTTTGTTATGTTAGATGCTCCACATCGGGTAGTGAATTATGGATTTGTATTTGATAATAAAATGGTTAATTGTTTTTAACTATATTTATTTATTTATTCAGTATTTTGATATCGTAGTTATACTTATTATTATTATTCGAGAATATTATTTTCAAATTTATTATCTGTTAAACTATTTTAACATGACTAAGAATTCGGGTAGTATGTTTCTGTTCTCCGAGGCTTGTGCGAGATGGATCGGGCTCTCATAGAAGGTTCACCTTGTACGCCGATCATAGTCCAAAATCAAGTCGCGACAAAAGTGGTATCAGAGCGTTAGGTTTCGTATTGTCTGGGTCGGTTGTAGAGCTTAGGTATTCTTGGTCGAGTCAGTCTAATTTGTCTCCGTATATCACTCTAAATATTTGTTTTAGTGTACTCTTCTGAGTATTTTGTTGGTATCGTGGCAATAGCATGCATTCTGACATTTTGCATATCTGTTTCGTCTGTATGTTATCTGTAAAAATGTGACGACGTCAGAAAAGACCTAGCGAGGCCGCTAGATGTCGATATGTCGAGGCCGTCAGTCAGTCAATAGCAGTTCAACATGGTTCACGTGGTGCACCAAAGGTCGCAGTTTCAGCACCTCAGCCTCAGCCACCGTATGTGGCTCCATCTGACTTTTTCGATCATTTGCTCTATTCCTTGATCATTTCAAGCGATTTCTCTTGGTCAGGCAGCCGAAGTTCAGCCAGCAGTTGCTCCAATAATTGCACTTGTAGTGCCAGAGATTGATGATGGTACCCGTCTGATAAGTTTCCTGAAGCTAGAGCCACCGAGATTTAAGGGCACAGTGGGATAGGAACCATAAGATTTTATCTTTACACTCGAGCATTATTTCGATGCTCTAAACTACACCGACGTCGTTAAAAGGATCAGATATGTGGAATTTCTTCTGGGCAATCGTGCAGCAGTATGGTGGCAAGGCTTTGAAAGAAAGGGAAACATCTATTGGGTAGAGTTCAAGAATGAGCTCATACTTTCTGTCTTTCCTCAGAGTATTAGGGCTAAGAAAGCGGATGAGTTCAATGATTTTCATCAGGAGCAAGGGATGTCTATGTCTGAGTATGAAGAGAAGTTTAGAGATATCAGGAGGTATACGCTTGAGGAATGTCATACTGATACGGCATTGGCGAGCAAATTTTATAAGGGTTTGTTACCAGGGTATGCTAGGTTAATAGCAGCTCTTGCACTGAAAATGGTAGGAAAGATTGTTGAGGCCGCGAGAGCTATTAAGTACGCCAATGAGAGACACCCAGAGAAAACTCTTAAAAAGAGTAGAACTAGAGGAACAATGATTGGCCATCATAGTAGAGGTCAAAATAGTTGGTATGGGCAGAGACACATTTTCTTCTTTCGGCAACCAATGTAGCATAGTAACAATCAAAATGTTGGTGCGACACAGTCGGTTGTAGGCACCGGGTTTCAGAGCAGAACTCCAAGTGTTGGAAGCATAAGCAGAGGAAGAATTCCTTGGTGTATTAGGTGTGAAATAAAACACCTTGGGCAGTGTGGCGAGAAGAAGCGCAACTGCTACTTCTGTAAGAAGCCGAGAGACATAATAGTCGATTGTCCTCACAGACTTGTTATCGAGTCTCAGGCGGGATAACTTACGATTGGAGGCATAAGCAATGTTAGAGATGTTTCAGAATCTTTTGCAGATAAACAATCAGGAGATCCCATTTCTTTTGGCTATGGTGGCACAGTAGGGGGAAGTCAATATGAGAAGTATTATCCAACTTGTTAGGAGGTTCAAACCTCAGTTGCAGCAACAACTTGTATTTCTTCTTTTTCTAAACATTTTCAAATCTCTGAATGTACCCCTTTGAAACTTATGTATTTGCATCTTTTCGTATGTATTCCTTTGAATTTATGCGAACTTCTGTATGTTTCAGTATGCGTCCTTTTGGACT
>CAODLS010876648.1:0-10820 GCA_948243855.1 Flueggea neowawraea
CCATGATTATGGACAGTTTCTCTTGATAGTAGCTTATTTATCAATTCAACTTGAGCCCATGATTTTAGTTCACCCACCCAATGATCTCCCGTCTCTTGCAATTTGTTCTGGGCAGCCAGATGTCCTTCTTCAAGATTTTTACGTTCCATCTCCATCTGACATTTTAATTCTGCAATCTTCCTGGAATAGTCTGTATCCAGCAACTTAAGTTTATCTGGTGCAGTAGAATCATTACTGTACAAACAAAGAATAACAGCTGCTTCAGCTTTTTTCCTTTGCTCAAGATGTGTCATCTCTGCCTCATACCGTCCATTTAACTTCTGTATTTCTTCCTGTTGCTTCCGTGAAAGCTTTTTCTTTTTTCTATGAAATTTCTTCTGAACATCAACGATACTGTTTGAGACATCTTTTTGTGACAAACCCAGCTGAGAGAGAACCTGATCATCAGAAAATTCTTGACCGGCTGTTTGTAAACGATCTGCACTTAAACCTTGAGTTGTAGATGCAGCTTTTGGAGAGTTGCAGTATAAAAACACTCTCTTCAAACATCGTAACATAGAATACACATATTCTGCCTCTTTTTTTTGGCATCTAAACTTTAAATGATGTTTTGCGAGGACAAGGGATTCTTTGTGATCAAGTTTGTGCTTCAGCAAAGAAGCTGCAGTCCAGCACTGAAATTGGAGCAGCAAAACAGAAAATGCAGATTATTAAAATCATTTGATGTGCTGAAATTTTGAGGTAGCATATCTTTACTGATGTGCCACATTTGGCAAGTGCCACGTTGAATGATACAATGCAAATTAGTTTTCAATGAAATTTCAACTAGATATTTAATCTGGAAATTTTCTTTTAAATGAACTGAGTGACATCCAGACTACAAATCCGATATTTCTTCCTCCTTTATGCTTTCTGGTCCATCATTATAAAAACAAACACTGAACTAGGACATTTTTGTGTTAATATAAATTCTTTCCTAAGATCTTTACGTACTGAAAATTGCCTTTCCTATAATCTTTATATATCGTTATTTTTCCATTATATATATGCCAAAAGCTTAATATATATTTGTGCCAAAAGCTTAATACATATTTTGTCCCATCTGTACAATTATGAAATTGGACTTTAACCACTGAAAAAGCATAGGGCCTGTTTAGTTAAGAAAATTTTCTATTGTTTTTTAGAAAACTAGAAAACATAAATCAAAAATGAAAAATTTATTAATGAAAAACTAGAATTTTTCTTTTTTTTTTTTTTTATTTCAGAAAATAGAAACAAAACAAAAAATAGAAAACAAAAAACAAAAAAATGTTTTCTCAACTAAACCTAGCCACATTGTCTATTTTCACACCGTAGATTATTATGTAGCTTCTTTTGCACTCTCCCTCTCCCTCTTCCTCTACCTCATCTGTCCCCCCACTGCCTCATCCAAATTAATTGGCCCTCTCCCTTCTGCACCTTCTTCATGTCTCTTTGTCTCTCTCCCTGACAAATCCACTTCCCTCAACTAGTGAAGGAAGCAAAAGTTGCCACATAATATTGTTTTCTTTTTTCCATAGAGGGCAAAGGCCCAATTTGTGTAATTATACAGGGGACAAACTACGTATCAAGCCGTATGCAAATACATCGTGGAAACATATCCATGAATCATGACATATCTTGTTCTATTTTTGAGCTTTCTAGTTCAGAAACCTTTCATGGATTACATTACTAAACTGGTTCTAAAATTCAAAGACATCTTCCACATTTGTGTCTTTTTTGGCTGTATTTTATTGCTAGAAATATTTTCCTTTTTCGTCTCTACTGAGTGCACAATTTGATTTCATAAGGCATTAATAGTTCTTCTCAAACCAGTCACACTGTGGAAGATGACTAACTGAAGTTTAAAAAAAAAAACATAGGCATGAAGTCGAACAAGTAATACAAGCTATGCACTAAAGCCGTAACAAAAAAGGATAATAATCTCTTATTCTCCTTACGCAACAATGTATTAGTTATACATTATCAAATTTGGTACAACACAATTAAAAAATCAAAATTGAATCTAAATTAGACATTCATCTGAGCGGTATACTAGTATGGTTAAATACATCAGTTGGCAAGCACTGGTGGAGCTTGCAATGAACATGTTAAATAACTATAAACTACAAAGAATTAGAAGTTGAATTAAATAAAGGAATAAGCAGTACTGACGTTTCCAGATTTGAATAGATAAGCATAGTAAAAATGTTCCCAGGTTCTTTTAAGGCAGATTACTGGCAGAGCTTCATTATTAGTTAAAAAAAATAGTTACCTAAGGAAGTTATAAATCCAACTTAGAAGACCACGAAAACCCCCATAAGAGAACAAATAATCAAATAAAAGGTACAGACAAAGAAGAGCTGATACTAACAAGAGATATTTGCAAGGCCTGCAATATGGTTTCTGACTCCCTGTTGACATGATGATTATTCATTACATATTCCAGAAAGCTCTCAGCCATACCCTTGACATGCTCCTGCAATGATGGTAGTAAGAACAAAGTAAAAATAAATAAATAGATAAATATATAAGTGAAGATTTTTAAGTATGCTTGAAATCATATTTTCCATATCCATTGTCAGAAATGTGAGTCAAGTATAATTCATTGCTAAGGGTTATATTCTAATGCTGATTCATTCCTCCGCTAACCATCTGTAAATGGGCTGTTAATAAAAATCCTATGTGACAGATATGACCCACTGCACTTAATAAGACGACCATATCATCTTTTCGAAAAACCATAGTCACCAAATCATCTTCTTTACCATGACAATCCACCACCATCATCTTCAAATATCAAAATCATAACAAACCAAATATTGCAACAACCCAAAATTAAAAAAAAACGATATCATTTATATGCATTTTCTAAACAAAGGTGCTCTGTTAATTAATAAAGAAAAATTAAAAGAAAAAACTGAAAAACATATATGATGAAAGTTGTGCTTTCCCATTTTTTCAAAAAAATAAAATTCAAACAAGCCACCTTTCTCAACAGAACCAGGAACCATCAATGTGTCTTTCTAAACTCTTTCTTATCAATCTTTCTACGGAAACCGAAACAAAACAACTAATAAATCAATAACAGTCCTACAACACCAACAACAAACATTCGAACAAAAGCCACCAATTATTGTCAATGTAAAACATCTTGGAAACCACACTGAAGATACATCTATCAAAACCATCAAAAAGACAGTAAGTTTAAAATTTCAATTTCCTTTTAAGTTTGTAACAGAAGGAAACCTTCCTCCTCTATGCCACTGCAAAAAAAAACAAAAACTTTTTTGCACAAATCGCAAAACAGCATAGTTAATGAAAGAAATGCAAACATGATTTTTTTCATTATCTCCAAAAAGACACTTGGGGGATGTGACTAGGTTAAGAGAGCTTGCAGAATAAGGAGAGGAATTTGAAGAGACAAGTTTGATTGCAATGGTGAGTAGCAGTGGTAAAAGATCATTAGTGCTCTTAACAAATTTTAAAATCAGGGACTGCTGCAGTTTTCAAGCAACAAGGATAAACTTCAAAGAATTTGGCTAAGCTGATGGACTCTAGAATTAATTTCGCAAAATACATAAGACGTGCGTTGCTATAACAAATTCTCAAAAAGGACATTAAGTGGAAAATGAAAGTGAAAAAGAAAAGAAAATGCAAGGGTAAAATCCATCGGATAAGCCCTATGTTAGCATATGACACAATGTTCGTGAAGAGGGAAGAACCTTGCATCTGATTTATTGAAATTATTTAGAGAACAAAAAGAAATGGAAAATTTTAAAAAACGTGAATAAACCGTCCAACACCTTTCTCGAACATGCAGTAATCTTAAGCCAAAAGACAATTCTACATTTGATCATAAGGAAGATAATGGCCGGGCCACTGCACAGAGTAGCTTTCTAGGATACAATCAAATGCATTAAATACTGAAAAAACAGAAATATTGGAAGAAACATGAAGGTAAAGATTACAAACAGACAAAAATACTGAACAAATGACTTTCAGTTACTGTAATATCAGAGTCCAAATAACTTCCCGCCTAATATGGAAATAAACTTTAGACATTGTCTAATACATGCTTTCTTGGATTGAACATCAATGATAGCACATGGCTTAGCAAATGAACTTCCTAGCCTCATAGTAAGATCTTAGAACAGTTATTCTGTTCTATTAAAACTTGCTTTATTATTGAGATGTTAAATATCCTTGGACAGTAAGTTAACCCAAGCCCTTTTCGTTCGTCATGAAAATTCTGGAAAATTTTCAAATGCCTTCTCCTATAGGTGGCCTATATTTACAGGACCTAAATTTCCTTGGACATCAGATTTTGCAGTAGCATGATATCTGCAATTTAGAGGCTACCCTAGGAAAGTAAGTTTACTCCATTTCACTAGTGATTGAGCAATGTTATCCTTGTGGAAAACAAATTGTTACAAGGAAAATGAGACACATAACGGGAGTTTTAGAAGTTCACAAAGTTTTGCCACCTCTGGCCTCAACTTACAATGGAGATCCTCCTGCATATCATATAAATTATCCCTTTCATTCACTTTAAACAAGGGATTTTCTGGTCCTTCAGATAAATTATTAGGCAAATGCAGAGACATATTATCTGCAAAAGGAAGAGATACTTTGAGAAATGTAAGTATGAAAATCACAAATAGCTAAAAGTTTTTCCCTTTTTCATTTAAACACCAAAGAAGATAACACCATGAAACATAAAAAGTTTACCTTCATTGTCCCCAGAAAACAATATTATCTCTTCTGAGGCAGAATGTTGCGAATGTGAATCAATTTCATCTTTCTTGGGTTTCTTCAGACCCTTCTCGCCCTCAACTTGTAATGTCTCTGACAAGTCATCCAAAGATCTTTTCCCATTCCTCTGAGATAAAACTGATGAACAAGAATCCAAATGCTTTAGTTTTGCTAAAGATAGGTGATTTTGAAGAGGAGTTGAAGAACCATTTGCTGAAAGAAGTTGAGGCTGCGAGAATTGCTGTCGAGAGAGGCAATCCATATCAATTCCGAACAAAATCAGGGAATACAGGTCCTACCCACTGTACAAGTTGGTGAGAGAAGAAATGAGGACAGTTTCTAACAGGACAGAAGATCAGATTTCCCGTCGAGGATTTCGACAAGATGTAAACTGTAATCTGCAATTTGTTGCCGAGTAAATCTCTCTCTTTTTATTTTTTTTTTTATTTTTTTTCTTTTCTAAAAACTAAAATCTTTTTATTCTTATAAATTGAGTTTATAATACCACTTTATTTCTGTTTCCTTTTTGGATCAATACACCTTATAACTACTTGAGTTTCAAAAATAGATGTGAAAATAATTTTGCGGACAAAATTAATTTATAATACTTCTTTTACTATTTTTGTAGAAAATTCTTGTCTACTTTTTAACACATACATCAAATAAATTAAAAAGTAATATATAAATTAATGGACCTTATTTTAATAAAAAAATGAAAAAAATCAATTTCAAGACACTAACACTTGTTAATTTATTTGATACATATGTAGGGACATACACAAAAAAGAAGCAGAAACTTTCCAAAATTTATATCACTTTATATAGAAAAAGTCGAAATAAGCAGTATAGTCTCTCCCTCCTGATTACCGTAAAAACTAATAAGTGGGATGACCTCTGAATTGTAGTCATGTTCAAATGGTTCATCAATGATCTCACAAAACCGTTGCTCCATGTCCCTTTCATAGTCGTTTTCAAGTCGTCGTTGTCTTCTTGGCGGCATGATCGTCCGTCTTTGATACCAATTGATGTAACATATTCAATATTTATCTTTGATCCCGTCTCTGTCTCCTGGATACCAACTGATGTAGCGAAAGCTATACAATCAAAGATGATAAATACTGAATATGTTGATTCGCTCACGAATAATAGAAAATAGTAGTCCTCTAAATTCCTGTTGATTTGATGAATACCTTAGGAAATAAACATAAAAGATCATTGATTCTTATAGGAATACCAAAATTTAGAGAGAAAGAGGGTGCTTATGCCAAAATATTATTATCAAAAACTCCACCGCCAAAGAAATAAGAATGTTACATATTTATAGAGTGTAGACAATACCCTAATAAGAGTTTTAGAGAAAATAAACTAAAAAAACAAAAATAATTTAATATTTCTAAACAAGAAATTTAACTGACATAGAATCCTAATATAATTAAAAATAATATATCATGGAATTCTTTTTTTTTTGGCACCGCATCACCCTCTTAGCGCCATTCACTCTGTATTCGTATGCAACACCACGAGTTCCACGAAGATTCAAATGTTCATCCACTTGAATAAACGAGCACTGATAAAAATTACACCACTTTACTACTTAAGTTTGGATGCAAACTTGCTACAGACATGGAATTCCATCTATTTGAGAAACTATTGGGTCTTAGATTAAGACATTTCGGCCTTGTTTAGTTGTACGAAACAATGCCAATTTCTTGGAAAATTATTCTAAGAAAACTAGAAAATGGGATTTAATATTTAGTTATAGTAATTTCTAATTTAGAAAAAGAGGAAATGACTTTTAACGGTACATAGAGATCGCTCTCTCCTTCTTGGTGGAGCCTATCCCCTTGTGGGTTATTTGGACTCGTTCCTTGCTCTGATTCTTCTTTGCTGCATTTCCTTTGTAGCCTCTCTTTTTCCTTCCTGGTCTGGCTTTATTCTTGTGTTCTCAATATTTTCACCTTCCATTGTTGGCACTCTATGTGTTTGATAAAATGCCTAACCAAATTTCTCACTCTGATCATTGCCACTCTACACACCCTTCTTCTTCCTCCTTTTCCTGTCTTACCCCATCCACCACCACCTCCTCCGAACTATCATCCTCTCCACTCAAAGCCACCACCCAAAACCTACGGCCTTGCTTCTAATCTGACCATCACAGTCACCATTCCACACTAGAATTAAAACCTTTGTTTTTTTTTACCACCAAAACACCAATTACATTCACAACGTAAAAACCATTTCAAAACACCAATTCCTCTTTCTTTTTTACCATCAAAACACCAAGTCCAAAACCGTCATCGTTTTATCACACAACACTCACATTTATCCTCCTTTTTCGTCTGTGTTCCCTTCATACCTTCTCTTTTTTTCTTATCACCCTGCTACACTTATCTCCTCTCATTTCTTCCATTACATTCCACACCTTTCTCTTATCACATTCATAACCCTAGTACCCTATTTTTTTGGATTCACCTATTGTTGCTTCGGCCTTCAGTTGGTGGTGATTGCTCATAAGACTTAAGGAGACCTATGAGAATCCTCATTTGGAATTGTCAGGGGTGTGGGCAACCCCTGACAATTCGTGCTCTTAAGGAGATTATTTCCATCAATCGCCTTGCTTGTATTCCTTACGGAGACGAAGAACACCTGTACAGTTATGAAACGGCTCCGGCGACAAAATCACTTTGCTAATAGCTATTATATGGATCTCTAAGGGCTATCTGGAATGAACCTTTCCAATTCCATATAATTGAGGCAACAAAAAATGTCACATATTGAGGTTCTCTCCCAACCATCTTTCTTCCTTTCCTTTGTGTATGGTGAACCAGAAAGAGCACACCGACCAGAAATGTGGACTAATATGGATAGGTTGGGCCCAATGGCATCAGGAGCTTGGATTTGTATAGGGGATTCGAATAAGGTTCTAGATTGTACTGAACTTATAGGTGGGAGTTTGAATAGAACTTTGATTCCCCACTGGTTAGTTTAATGGAAGGATGGAATTTGATTAACTTAGGGTTTAAAGGAGGAAATTACATCTGGACTAACAACAGGGAGGGAGTGGCCAACATATTAGAACGCATTAATAGAGCCATTGCCAATTTTGAATGGAGAATGAAATTTCAACATGCTTTTGTAGAACATGGATCCTTCACTGAGTCTGATCATCGACCACTTATACTGCATATCGAGGATGATAAACGTAAGAGAAGGAGAAGGTTTAGATATGAACAGAAATGGGAGCAAATGGAAGGATTCACTAAAACAATTACTCATAATTGGAGACCTAAAGAGGCTACAGCTTTGGTGAAATTTTCAGGAAAGCTCAGAGATGCTGCTAACGGTTTGATGGAGTGGTCTAAGTATGGAAGAGGGAATTGTTTACAAAGAATTAAGCTAATCAAAGAACAACTTAATGTATTGTAGGGGAGGAGGATGTCTGTAGCTGAAAAGGTGCTCGAAAAACCCTGCTCTCCCAATTGGATAAAGAATGGAGTGAGGAAAAATTTTGGTACCAAAGGAGTCGCGTTAATTGGCTCACCTGTCGGAATAGAAATACTCGTTTTTTTCCATCTTTCAACGGTGCACCGTAGAGTCTATAACTTTGTAGAGTCTATAACTTTATAACAAAGTTAAGGGAATTGGATTACTGAGGAGCCTGCTCTTTAAACTCATATTCTTGAAATCTATAAGGATATTTTCCAATCTTCTTTGTTAGATGCCCCTGATATTAGCATTCAGATTCATCCTGTGGTAACCCGGGATATTAATTCAGATCTCTGTCTAGCAATCACGACTGATGAAATTAAGGATGTTGTCTTTGCAATGGAAAGGGATAAAGCATCGGGGCCGGATGGGTTTTTTAGTCTGTTCTATCACAAATATTGGCATCTGGTGGGGCATGACCTAGTCCTTGCAGTGTAGGAATTCTTTTCCCAAGCTTCTCTTCCCCTAGAATGGAACGTGACACATATTCCTTTGATTCCGAAGGTCCCTTGTCCTGACAACATTGCCAAGTTTCGACCGATATAATTTCAAGGTTAAAGTTATTACTAAGGTAATTACAACAAGGCTGAAGAAATGGTTGTCTCCACTTGTTTCTCCGCTGTAAAATGCATTTGTATCGGGCCGACACATTCAAGACAATGTGTTGTTAGCACATGAGGTCTTCCATTCTTTGAATCAGAATGGGCACAACCACTCTATGGCAATCAAACTAGATTTGTTAAAGGCATATGTAAACTTATATCCTATGACGTATAATATAATAATTCAAACTAATAGAAAATAAACACGTAACATATATATATATCAAACATCATACATAAAGTCATGTAAACAAAAATCTTTAATATATACATGTATAAATTCATTGTACTACAAAACTCTGTACGTATAAAACTAGCAAAATGCAAATGAGGAGGAGGAGGAGGGAACACGTGGCATCAGTTGGCCGACCTGTGATGCACTGATGTTTATCCTTTGGAAACTGTCTACAACAAAAAATGTATCTTCATCTATGATCTGTAAAAATATTTACGCTTTATATCAGTCGTATCTCAATGAGTATAAACCATCATAGATCAAATCCAAGTAAGTACAAATATTAATTATTTAACCAAATAACCGCAATATATAAACATGTGGATGTGACTATGTATTCCATTTTATTTGTTGTGACCAAGCAAGCTAAGTACTGCCCTAAGATTCCTGTATATCTGTATAGTTGTCTGGCTAGCACCGTATGAAATTGACTCGGAAGTCCAGTATGAATTTGACCCATAGGTCCAGTATAAAACGCGAATAAAAGAGCCAGATGATCACAACTCCTTTGTTAAGTCCACTATGTATACAGCATCTATTCATATAACCAATACACATGTAATGCATTCCAATCTGTATACATGATCAACATTCTCTGTATATCCATATAGTAAATCATATGGAATTTACAACTTATAGCATATGATACATATAAGCAAGTAATCATGCATTTATCCATGTATTCACATCTAGAGAATCATTTTAGCAAGCATGTACATGTATACAAATCATATAACATACATTTAAACTTAGAATCAAGTTTATACTCACCTGCTCAGGATAGATAATCCGAGCTATGAACCTGATCCTGCATCATCTCTACTGTTCTAAGTCCTATAGTATATAATCATATTAGTTCTAATCCCTATTTCTTTATGCAATGCATGTTTATGCATGTAATGCATAGAACTAATGAACTTAAAATAGCATTAATATCATAGAACATATCATATTAATTTCTACATATCTGGAGTTACAGTTCTCTAAAAATATTTTTGTAAATTTTATATGAAAATAGACCTCTTAGGATTTCTTTGGATATAAATTATTAATTCTAATTCAATTTCTACACTTTTAGACAAATTTCCAAATGTAGGGGTTTTGCTGCTTGTTTCTGTACCTAGACAGAATGGACACTGTCAAGTATTTTGGCCATGTTTCATTCATTTCATATCCAAATTCACTTATGTAAACCTTGTTTTAAACTAGACACACATATATATATATATATATATTTTCAACCATATAAATATTGTTTCCTAACTAAATCTATAGAATATATGGCAATTTTACAAAATCGGACCTGAAGCTGGAATAGGGCAGACCGACCGATGTCCAGTATTTCAACAATGGTTTGAGATATTCAAATCCAAATTGAACAAAGTTAAGTTCTTAGAAACTAGACACATATATCTGTATTCATACCAAATTTCACAATTTTCCACAAACGACAAAAGTCATACCAATTTTTCAAAAACAAACAAGAAAACTAATCAAATTGCTATATACATATATCTAATGAATTTGTTTAATCTTCAATTTGATTAATTAGGACATGAATAAATCATCAATTCCAGACCCTGCTTACTAGCAGAAAACCATAAAATGTTTATGATGAAATAAGTTAAGCAACTAAGGATTAGAAGAAATAAAGATGATTACCTTAAATTTTTTTTGGTGGAACTTGATTAAGCTCGGATAGAATTGTAGCAAGAGTTTAGAGA
>CAODLS010876792.1:0-10759 GCA_948243855.1 Flueggea neowawraea
ATTGTTTAGTAGCTAATTTCTTCTTACTTTGTGTAGTTTGTCCAAATGACCAAGGAGGCGGCAATCCCATTCCATAACTTGAACTACCAATTGAACTGAGCTCCTTGTTGGCATGAGCAGGCTTAGACGACCAAAAATCTGCAGCATTTGCCTGAATTTGACCTTCTGCACTGGAAGAGTTACTCTCATTAACAATTTTATTTGTATCACTAAGAGGATCTTGCCACCAAGGAACAGGTGCCTCCACTCCAGCAGGAATATTAACATTATCAAAATGGGCCTGTAGAGATCCATAGTCATCAAAATCCATGAAGTCATCAATAACATCACCGACGGAATCATTATAATCATCGTCAGTGTCATCATTGTGTTCATCATATGCCGAATCAGGATTAAAATCATCTAGACCAGACAGCAATTTGGCCATATTTTCCTGCATATTGTTAGATGAAAACCAAAATAAGAGCTAGAGGAAGACAAGAGGAAGTATCAACTACAGTAATGATGACACAGAATTACAACCTGAGCTTGTTTATACTTGTAGCCGACAGAATTACTTTTTACAGCTTTCCCTTTATTCTTTCCATCAATCTTCTCATCAATAATCATGACATCATCTAAATCTTCATAATTGTCCACGTCAATGACTTCATTGAGGATAACCTACAAGAAAATCATTCCTTTATGAGATCAATTTTAAGAAACACAATGGAGAGAGACATATAATCTCTTAAAAACAATGAATAACAACACAGTGGTTCTTTTTGATACATAAAATTTTCATTTATAGACTACGATAACTAGATGAAAGTATGATAAAACAACTTATTATCTTAATAATGAATAACAAGAATCACCCGCTAGTTCCAATATTGCTTTATAGTAGTACTTTATCAGTTATTCAAGAAGCTTATTTGTAAAGGAAATGTAGACATTGAAGCAGAACAGAAGCAGAAAGAATGATATATACATTGTATTCTTAGACCCCAATTTCATCTACGTAACACAAACCAGATTGAGAACTAAAAGAACTAAACAAAAAAGAGCTAGATGCCTCAATTCTGGGTCATATCACGTTTCACATTGCAATTTACCATCTTCAGCAATTATACAGAACTTCAATTAAAACAAAAAAAATGGAGCAAGATGCCTCATTTAAATTAACGGTATTTTCTTGTGGGCTGAGGCAATGAAATGAAGAAACAATCAACAAACTTCCTGTTAAATCCGAATGATGTGAATGCATTAAACGAGTTTGATTATTTACACTACGGAGAACAACAAAACAACTCAACCTACATTATCGTAAAAGAATCTATAAACCAATCAATTCAACACTAAAATATTAAACGCCACGCGCCTCCCTCCCCCAAAAAAAAACCTTTTAGAGATCCCAGAAATCTTTTAAAGATGCCAGAAACAACTATAAACACAACCAAATTAGAACCCTGGCAACCCCTTGATCAAAGAAAGCTCCAAATTTCACCATATATTCGGTCACAATTTCAACTGCAACATGAAAATTTAACCCAACAGAGAAATAAACAGTAAAACTAAACTGCAACAATATGAATACAAGCCATGATTGATCAAATACAGAAGATCAATAAGCGAAAACCCAGAAAAGTTGATCTAAAGATTTGATATTTTATTGATCATTACAAGAATTTGAAAAAAAAAACATTCTTGTGACAAAAAAGACAAATGAACAGAGTAAAGATCAGAGGTAACCTGTTTTTGCTTAGGTTGTTTGTTAGTACGCGAAACCAGAGGTGGGATTTCGATGACATCAGGGTCCATGATCAGTCGCTTCCTGTTAGGACACTGAGAGTGAGAGAGGGAAAAAAAAACAACACAGAGAAAACAGAGAGGCTCGCATAAAGAGAAAAATCAAAAGCAACCTAGAAGAGAATTATTTATTTTCTTTATATTTAAAAAGAAAAGACTGATTGTTTTGGAGTGAGAGACTCGGAATTCTGGGGGAAGAGTAACGGCGGAGGCGGCGGCTCCATGGTCGGCTCAGCTGGTCGAATCGAAAGAGAGTCCGTTGTGTAGTGATGAAAAGGTCAACGGAGTTTGTGAAAAGTTGGGGGTTTTGGATTTATTAAGGATGTCGTTTGGTCTGTAAGAAACTCTGTAACAACGGAGTGGTCGCATTAATGTAGTGGGGAGAGAGAGTGGTTTGGTTATGAGTTGGATTTAGAGTGGAAGAGCTTTTGGGTCTTATCATAGTTGGCGCCTTAGTTAATAAGGAGAGAGACAAAGAGATATATGTTACTTTATCTGGAGTGATATTTTGCGTTTTTTAATGTTGACTAATGACTTATGTGTGTGCGTGTGTGCTTTGTCATTATGATTTGATCAAAATGGTTCGGTAAATAATATCCACACTGTTGATAAAGACACACTTAATATTTTATCTTCTTTTTATTTCATTTTAACTAGTGTAACCAGTTCATAAAATTATATCAAACTATTTTTAGTTACTTATGATTTCCACTCTCTCAAATCGTAAAATTTCTTTAAAATATAATTTTACCACTTACAACGAACAAATGGCCGGTGTAATTCAATCAAACAGAGCCGAGTTTTAAAGTATTCAAGTTTGTCTTGTTAAAAAAATTTGAGTTTAATCTCGAACTTGACTTAAGTTATATCTTATGTTTAAACTTGTCTTATTTAAATTTTAAGGCTCGAGCTCAACTTATTATAGATTTTTTTAGATTTTCACTTGAGTTTCACTCGAATTTAGTTTATTTCGAGTTCAATTTAAGTTTTATCACAAACTTGTTTATATATTGTTTAAGTGAAAATAGGCTAAATTTGTTTAATAGGTAAATTTTTAAGTGAGAATAAGTTTATTATCGAGCTTATCCACAAGTTTCATATCAAGCCTACGCACAATAATGTTTGAGAGTTCTCAAACCAAGTTTTGAACTTCAAAAGTTTATAATCTAGCTTGTGTGAGAATAAGCCTATGCAAGCTTGGCTCGTTTATACATTAAGCTTCAAAGGTTGTTCAAACTTAAGTTATTTATGTATTGAGTCAAAACTAAGTCGCTCACCAGCAACTTAGTTTATTTACACCCCTAAGAATGGTAGAGAGAAGGAGAGACTATGACAAATTGGCACTCTCTTCATCTCGAATTGTTAATCCTACTTTTTATTAATATAAGTCTACTTTTATTTTATTATTTTTTTGTTTATTTATCATTTATTGATCAAGTTGTGAGTTTTGACTTTATGAGGATATTACAAAATCTCTCATTACCTAGTTAAGAGGTGTAGCTAATGTTTCATAAACATTTGTTAGGCTTGGTGAAGTGGAAAATAGTAGACCTCTTGCGCGTATATAAGCAAGGCTTCGAAGAGGAAACTGGCAAAATTCCCCCACGCACGAGGCTTGGCCCATTTTATATGCCAATTTATCTTTTTCAGCCCGAAATTTAATCCCACATATTGTATTTAACCTTAAAACACATGTTTTTAACTATTTTTTAACCAGAATTGTTCAAAGCCACGTTTTGTGACTTTTTTGACACCTGAACCTTTTCAACGGCATATCCCATGATTTTCTCATTATTTTCAGCCATTTCACTTCCTAATTTCTAGCCACTAACATTCACAATATGGCCTATAAATAGAGGAGGCATCAGCTGCAACATAATACAACTCATTATACATTCTTCCTTCCTTCTACTGGGTTTTTTCATTCATTGTTTCCGTTGATTACTGCTCCTTTTGCTTTAAAAGAAAAGACATATTTTATCCTTGGAGAATAAAACCCTTTAGGACAGTGCCAACAAAACACGACTCGTTTCTGATACAAATTTATTCATCCGAACAACTCTTGAGCAATAAAAAAAAGGTTCCATCTAAAAAGTAAAATAATAGTAAATGTGAAGAACTAAGCAAAAACTACTACATCATATTATTCTTAAAAATCGTTGCCAAAAAACCTATAGAGACGATCCAATTTTGAGCTTAGCAAGCAAGGCAAATCATTGACTTTGCCTAGAAGCTTGCAGTAACTAGTACGGTGTTGATTTTGGATTTGAAAGAAATACTACTTTAAGCTGTGAATCGGTCCACATCAAAATGTCTCAAAAATAATATTTTGTAAAATCTAGCATACAGTCGACGTACCAATACCCCCGCCATTACATATACTAATATTAATAGTTAAAATTACTTTTCTGTTAACATTTAAAATTACGATTTATTTAATCTCATCTTTTATATGTGAACCAAACAACAATAACAAGTGAACACATTACTCAATGCAAGATTAGCGTAAGTTGGAAATCTACATATTGCATGACCACAAGACTTTGATGATTCATCTTTTATAGTGTCAGGTAACTTCCACCAAGAAAATTAACAGATTGTGGCAGAGCAACCCATTTATTAAATGATCTTCCTTGTTTGAGAGTTCATGCAATTTGAATAGAAACAGAGGTCTCAAACTGTCTGTAATGCTCAATGTGACAATAAGCATATACGGTAACTTGCTGACTCTGAAGCCGTATGCCACCGCAACCTATGAACCTACGAAATCGACAAACCATCTGTCGAATGTATGAGAATGTAACACCCATAAATACACTCGTACGATCCATGTCATATATCAATACTTACATGTATACAAACGAATTTATAGCAAGTCTTTTAAGATAGAACTAGCAAAAAAGTTACAACAAAATGTTTGCAAATAAAACTAACAAGACTTGTAAACATAAAATACGTATCATATAGTACAAGCCAAATCTGGTAGACAAAGATACAATTCATGATGAGCCATGAAGATCTCTCTCTTTATCACGTGTGCATATAGGTTCGCTCTAGAACAATGATATCTCTCACTTTTCTCTCTGAGAACATAATATGGCTAATTAATAAGACTCCAGGCTTCATGCATAACTTCATCGTCAATATAAGGGTGCAAAGACCATAACATGCAATAGCTTTCTAATTCCTCAGTTGATGTTTTGAGACTCAAACAAGTTACAATCTTTTCCTGAATCATAGCAGCAAACTTTTGTCACTTCAAAAATCCATATAATAGAATCTTGATAAAAAAAATGCGAAAGGGAAAAAGGGAAAGCTTATTACTCGCATCACGTAGTCTTGCTTTACCATAGCGTAAATAATTGCCATTAGCGCTGCATAATCTTTTATTTTGAGTTCTTCCACATCGCTCGAAGTTGTTTCATCCTAACAGGGGCGAAAAAAAGATGGAAGTATAAAATTTAGATGAGCCAAGGTAAATGTATAAAATGATTTACCAATTATTAACTTGAAGCAAATGCATATGCACATGGAGAAAATGGAAAATGAAATTGCATTGCATAGTCTTGATTTAACATATTGTAAATAATCACCATTACCTTAACATAATATGTAATTTTATGTTCTTCCACATTGCTTGAAGTTGTTTCACCCTGTTTAGGAAAAAAAGAAAAGATGGAAGTAAAAAATTTAGATGAGCCAAGGTATAATGTATAAAATGGTTTACCAATTATTAACTTGAAGCAAAAGAGTGCAGCAGAAAGCAGATGCAACAGCAAGAAACACATTAACAACATAATGCTGCTGGCGACTAGCAAAAAGCTCAAGCCAAATTTTCCAATTTTTGGGGACAAAAAAAAAGGAAATGAAACCAATAGAATATTCAGGTCTGCATGTCAATTAAAGAATATGCATCTGCTTACCTCGTCAATTTTTGCTTGTTGATCGAACTGGTTGCAAAAATTTTCAATCTCCAGTGGCAATAAATTATTAGCAGTTTGTAACACACCAACTAAGTCATCCACCAGAGAATGAAGTTCATTAAGTATGCTTTTGGCTGCAACTTGCATTAAACAACAAGCATATAAGGTTCGATCTTAGAAACTACATTAGCAAATATTTGTAAAGAAAGCAAAGGAAAAGGTGTAAATGTAATTCAATGTCTGGTGCTCCTAAAAGCTACAAGGTAATCCCTGATGATATGCAAACAAAGGAAAACATGAGTTAATGTCCAGCGCCCAACTCAAGAATTACAAGAACAAATTTCACAAAAGTGGAAGGAATTACTCCACATACTGCTAACAGGTTAAGGATTCGAAGACTCTTCTGCTAGGTTCTCAATGAAATAGAAAGAGGAAGTTACCTTTACTTAAATAATAACGAAGTCCAAGTCCACATGTAGTCACTTCTGTGAACAAAGTTGGTGAATTAGACCAAGAAATCATACAAAATGAATGCATAAATAACAAAGTCACAATCATCAGAAAACAAATAGTTTCACATTTAACACAGAGTAATACACTAAAACTAAACTTACACTTGGACCAGTTTTGCACTGTCATGGTCTTTAATGCAACCCCTTGCAATATATGACTTCAGCCTCTCAGTTTCATTATCTTTGATGATATTTGCTATCAACCTAGATTCCACATTTATTGGAGGCCTTCGGATAAATTCTGCAAAGAAAATTTAACAAACAATATTAAGAAACAAAAAATAAATCACAGAAGTTCACAAATTGATAAAACTGCAAAATTGAAAAAAGCCTACAAAGCGCTTGTCGATACTCATCAAGAAATTGACTACCAACTGCCCCAAGTTGCTCAAGCTTTGCGACCCTATAATTGGAATACAAGACGATTCAAGATTTCAAAAGAAAATAAAAAAAAATTAAAGACTTGTTACTTTTTCACAAAAAAATTGTTTACACTGTCAAAAAATCTTTGAAAATCTGCGCAGATCTCTCATGTAGTTCAGCCTCCAAGGTATCGACTTTACTTCCCATTACATAAAAGAAAACTTTTCTTAGATTGAATGGTCCAACTCTTCTGACAACCGATCAGTTGCCACTTGCTAACTTCCAAATCCAATGCTAAAATCCCAGGAAGGCATTTTATCAAACACATATGCGGTGCCAGTGTTGTCCTTCCAGACGGTTCAATTGAAATAACAAAAAAATCAGAAATTTTAGAAACCAAAGCAAACCCCAAGAATGATAAACCCAAACCTCATGAGCCTAGTAAACCTCAGCCAACTCGGTCAATTGTTTCAAAAAGCCAACTCACAAGTCACGAACAAGGGCCCAAAAATCCAAAATCAATATAAAATCCAATTGATTCATCCATTGCAATAGGGGTCCTTTTAGTTGATTCCGTTAAAAAAAATCGAACTGAAATTCCCAAAAACCTTACAATTCTAAAAATCAAACTGTATCAAATTAAACCAAAATTCTCTGCTGGTTCGATCAATTTAACCAAAATTTATAGCCAAATTTGCAGAATCAAAAACTCTAAATTCAGTAGCCCAAACCAACCCTTATCCCCAAATTCAGTAAATTACCATTACAATTCATGTAACATAATTTCTTTCTTGTCTGGAAGTATGTTTACAGATTAACAAGAAGAAGCTAAAGAAAAATATCACAATCAAAGTAAATAAACCTACTCGAAACTACTAATTCAGATTAACCATTGTCATTTGAGTTAATCTGAATGTTAATCTTATGATTATTTTGGTGCAACTGTTAGAAGTTATGAACTGAAAACATGGCCAGTTGTCTTTCTTTTCGGATTATCATTAGATTTTCAACAGCTAATTCAGACTAATTACAAAGACAAACATCAAGCTTCAGATAAATAAAACAGTGAAATCAGATTAATCACACTAAAAGCATCAGAAACCAAGCTCGTGCTAATGCCAGAATAAGCATACCTAAAGTGAATAAAGTCCCATCAATCAAAATACCCTTCTCTACACAACCCGCAGCAATAACAAAAAACAAAACAGCAACTATCAGTCTGCAATTTGTATTTCTTTTGGACCTCTGTTTACCCTAAACTATAAATCAAAAAAAGAAAAGAAAAAGAAAACAAATAAACGATAAATGGAGGCCGAGAGATGCCAAGAAGGCAAAGACAAACCTGAGTCACAACCAGAACAGACGAGACGACGAGGGAGAGGACTGAGCGGCGACGGCAAGAAAGGCCGGGATGATTGAAGAGTGATTTTGTGAGTGCGTATTTTATGACGATGGGATTGGCGCCTGGGCGGCCGATGCAGCGTCTTCTAGTTTCTAAACTACTTAATTTTTGGGTAAAATGCCTGCGCTCCTGAGTTTTGGCGATATCTTTATACCGGTTCTTACACTTTAAAAATTCGCCGCTCCGATCACTGTCGCTTAACTCCGCCTATTTTTTCTAACGGAAAAAGGGAAATGTGCAGATTGTCCTGGCCAGGTCATCAGCTAATAGTCAGAACACTCAAGGGGTCTTTCCCTCTCTCTTCACTTGACTTACAATCGACTTCATCTTTTTCAATCTCATTCTCGTCACTCTCGATTTCTCTTCTCTTCAATCCCTGTTTTCTGGTCACTAAAATCCGACGATAATTTTGACGGTGATTTCCTCTCTCTTCATTCCAACCGTCACTCTCTCTTTCCCGTGGCTACGTGTTCTCTTCAGTCCCTCTTTCCAGACACAGAAATCGCTTCTACTGTGTTACTGCGACAGTGATTGCAACAAGGGTTTGGACAATCTAACGATGGCGACCTCTGGGTAAATACTGAAAATGGGTAATGGGTTAGGGTTTTTCCTTCTGGCGTAACTCTCCTCTCCTCTCTTCAATGAATTCACTTCACAACTCAAATTACTAACTGTAACTCTTCGCTTCTCCTCTCAACTCCATCAATCTCCACCTTCCAACACTGGTCCATCTCCAAACACAAACCTCAACACTGATTCGTTCCCATTTTTTGAGCAAATTCACCACCAAGACTTCCATTAAAGATGATGCTGACACAAGTACTTCCGACTCTCTCTCTCTTTTTTGGAACTGAAATTCAGACTGTCTTTAGTGGGGAGGACCCTGCGGCTTTCAATTTAAGGAAGCAAAAGATTTCATCTTGGATATATTTTAGCTTAATTTAGGTGTTGTGTTGTTTGTGCTTAATGTGGTTTGGAATGATAACTTTAATGGGTTTGGCAAGGCCTATATCGACTCTATTTCAAGTTTGAAAATTTTGATTGTTTAATGGTTTTGAGTTTTACATGTGTCGAACTTTGTAATGTTGAGCTTATTTTTTAAATGATGATTGTATCGATTGATGTAATGAGGCAGATTTTCTAATTTTATAGTACGATTTTAATGTAGTTGCAAGTGAATTATACTTGAACAGTTTTGAATTTGATTTGTTCTTATTGTATTATCTTGTTGTCTCTCAATTTTACAAAAGAAAAAGAAGAGAGAGGAAGATGACGAAGGTGAAGTTAGAGAGCAGTTAGAGAGAAGATGTTTCCGAGTTATTAGAGTTTTGATAGATCAACTTTTCAACTTAAACCGACATTAAAGGGTATTCTCGATATAAAAATTGTGTTTTGAATGGTCATATTATCACATAAGCAAATATGACATGTTATGTTAAAAAAAATAGACAGATTTAAGTGACAAGGACCAGAATGACGAATTTTCAAAATTTAGGAACCATGAGAGATATATTAACAAAACTCAGGGACCGTCGTAGATTTTACTCTTAATTTTTTATCATCAATTTTCTTAAATATTTATCATTTAAAAAAAACTCTTAAATATTTCATTTGGATTTCAAATTTAAACTAATTAGTTTATAGGGGTTATAAAACCAAAAATAAATAGTCGAAGAGATATATATTACAAAATAAAATAATTAAGAGCTAAAAAATGAAAAATAAATACTGTTGTGGAGTATGTTTGTTGAGGCTCGTTGTATTGTTTGCTTTCGTTAGTTGAAGACTCGCGCAAAAGCAAGACATAATGATATTTATTGAATGTGAAACAAAAAATTAAAATTATTTCAGTAAATTTAAGAGAAGATATAAAAAAATGTAGATTATTTGAGACAAAATAGCAATATTTTCTAATGATAAAATTTTCAATAAAAATTTAAATGCATTAACTATATTAAATAACATTATATGAATTTTTTATCACATCATTTTGATTGGTTAAATCAAACCAGGTTAAAAAGTACAATTACTTTTTTTCTATCTTATTTTTTCTTTAGCTTTTAATCAATTTAATTTATTATATAATAAATCAAAATACCTACTCGAATTTCTCTGATTTTCTCCTCGAAATTCTTAATTTAGTTTTTAAAATCAATTTATGTCCTACCTATTTGCAAAAGCTCTTATGATGCGAACCCTAGAAAACCAACGTCTTGAAAACGTGTGGTAGCTCATCTAGTAATACCCAAATCAGATTTGAATGGTAGAATCGTGGCCTAACGATTAAATTGAGGAATACGAATTAACGATACAATGATCCTTAACCCGGTAGATGCAAGACAATCATGAATAAAAGGAATATAATCCTTGACTTTTGTGAAATAATTCAAACCAAAGATCTGCGGCATGAACATTTGATTGACACAATAGCTTACGATCAAAAGTCTTCTGATGAATGGATTGATGGGAGAAAATATCTCACAATAATTCATTGATAATAAGTCGTGTCCACTGTTATAAGGAAAAAAATAATGTTTATTTAGGTTTGTGAAAAATTGTAATTTCAACAAAATACATTGGCATATATGCCCTGTGTGAAACCACACAGTTGAGTGTGAACCTTGCACACGACTGCCTAATCATGCTCGCACATCAACAACACAAACAGAAGGTTACACGATGATCGCTCACTATATGGGCGTGTATACAAAATGCTTTCAAGATGAATACGCAATATTGGGAACATACAGATTAAATCATAATCTGATCCT
>CAODLS010876922.1:0-13161 GCA_948243855.1 Flueggea neowawraea
GATTCTGTCCGTGTCCAAGCACAATCTGTCTGTGTACTTGCTTTTCAGGCCGTGGATGTCCAGTTTTGCTTGCTTCATGTGCACGGACACGAATTTGTGTCTGTGTCTTAGCCAAAATGTCTGTGTGTTTCAGCTCTTGACCGTGTTCATTTGTCTTCAAGTTCCAGTGGGTTACACGCCCATTCCCATGGCCGTGGACCTCCATACTCTGTCCATGGATGCTCATTTGTGCACGTATTTGCTTCCTCAAGTGTCCGACGGACGTGTTTCATCATTCCAAGGTCGTGTCTTACTCCCAATGCCTCAAATATCATCGTTTAAGCTCCGTTTCGACTTACTTTCCTTCATTCCACCAAGACATCATCAATTAACCTAAAAAAACACAATAGAAAGTGTAGAAGTACCAAAACTAATGACAAACACTCAATTCGTATTCAAAAAAATATGAATTGATGCACATAAATACGTATGAATATGTGTTTATCAATTCTCTATCACTTACTCTCTTTTATTTCATTCTTGTGTGTTTGTGTTTTAGATTGAGATACTGTTTTATTTTACAAAATATAGAAAAAGATTTTCAAAGTTTTTAACTTTAAGCAAGAAATCCAATTCATCCCCCTTTTGGATTCCTGTATTAGGATTACATGTTGTATAACCCTCTAAGTGCGTTGATGTATGATCTAAGCATTTTGTGTCATGATCTACGCATGCTGATCAAGTCAAAGTCATAATGGGTTTTCCAGAATCTATACTATATGCATAGAACAATGTACCACACGCATGTATTCATTGTATACTATTAGTATACACTCATATTTCTTACTAACAGTAATTCAAAAATTCCTTTTGAAATACTTCGTAAACAAAATGGAAGACAGATAATCATACAAATTAAATAAACAGAAGAGATAAAATATTTATTATTTTATTTGTAAAAATAATTGCCGAGAATTAAATTTAAAGACTTATCGAAAATAGAATTTAACAAATAGAGTTACTAAAAATGTAAAACATATATATAGTGTTAAAATTTTCAGAAAACATTTACCAAATGTTTACATCCAGAACAAACAACATACAGACAAATAGAATATCAATATTAGGAGTGGTTGTGCCACTAGATAACAGGAGTGACTGTGTCGCTAAACAACAGGAGTGATTGTGTCACTAAATAACAGGAGTGGCGATGCCACTAATACGTGTGTTTGTACTAGACACACGGTCACCAAATAACTCTGGTAACTAAGGGTCTTTTCTGAACATTGGTATACCAAATGCTATATACCCCGTAGTAGAGGTGTCCGATATATATAGATACATATATATAAAAATATGTATAATAGACAAACATGCATACTAGAGTATGAAATCAGACAGAAAATATCTTATAACAAAATAGAATTTCTATTATAATAAACATTAAACATATTATTTAGCTCAGAAGCATAATACTTGTTACAGAAAATATATTAAAATCCAAAACATATGAATGAACTAGTCGGAACGAGCGGATTTTACATGTACTCATGTGTCCAAATAAATCCATATTCAACAATTCTAAAGGTATAGATGTGGAAATGATGTTTTTTCCATGAAATGAAGATTTTGAATGTTTTCCCAAAACACATGCATCACAAACTAAATATTTCTCAAGCTTGAGCTTGGGCAATCCTTTAACCAAATCATGCTTGCTCAATTTGGAGATTGTATGCATACTAGCATGTCCTAATCTTCTATGCCATAACCAATTGTCATTGTTCACAACCAGAAGGCATTTTTCATTGAAGGCTTTTGAATCCATCAAGCCAACAATATAAATATTATTGTACCTCATACCAACAAGTAAAGCATGATCATTAACATCATAAACAATGCATCTAGTAGTATCAAACACAACTTTACAGTTTTTATAACAAAATTGACTAATATTTAACAAGTTGTTCTTCAAACCATCAACAAGCAACACATCATCAATAATTGGGTTTGGATGCTTACATATTTTGCATTCACCAACTATCTTACCTTTTGTATTGTCTCCAAAAGTGACATAGCCTCCATTTCTAGGAACAATTTGAGAGAACATGGCTTTGTCACTGGTCATATGATGAGAGCATCCACTATCCAAGTACCATACATTCTTATTGGCCTTTGCTCTCATGCACACCTATAAGGACATATCAAACCTTTGAAATTGGTACCCAAACTCTTTTGGGTCCTTTAAGGTTAGTTTTTACTAGGTTGGGTAAGATTGTTCCTTTTTTTTAACCCAAACCCTTTTAGTCCCAACATTCCTAGTCAATCTCAATTTGCAAGAATTAGCAATATGTCCATTATCACCACAGTAAGTGCAAGCATTGTTCAAAACAGTACATTGCCTAACAAAAATGGTTTTGGTACTTTTGCTAGATGAGAAAGCATTATAACATAAGCCATATTTGGATAAAGATTGTCTCCGAAAACCCAAAAGTTTATCAATGTTTTCTTTTCCATTTGTTAGCTTAAAGGCAATGTTGGAGAATTTTCCAACTTCATTTTTCAAAAAAGATTTTTCATCAATCAAAACATTTTTCTCCTTTTCCAAAACTTTCACTTTCTCCTCAAGCTTACCAAAATTCTTTTTCAAAGAAACATACCTAGCACTAATTTTTTCAAATTATTCACTCAAATTATCAAAGGCATAATGAAATTCATCAAATGTGTAAGAATCACTTACCTCATTGTTAGTTTTTTCATCATCTTCATATTCAATGGCCATTAGACATAAGTTAGCCATTTCTTCAACTTCCTCTTCTTCCTCCGAGCTAGTTTCATCACTATCACTCCAAGTGGCTTTTATTGTTTTTCCTTTCTTCTTCTTAGAGTATTTGGAGTAATTTTTGGCAAAAAGATAGTCTTGCTTCATGTGTTTTGACTTGTTGCACTTAAAGCAAATTATGGAGTTTTTCTTCTTGAAATATTTCTTGAACTCCTTCTTGGGTTCCTCTTTTGAAGCTTGATCCTTGTTCTTTTTTTTTTTAAGTCTTCTTCTTCCTCATGAACCTTTTAAACCTCCTTGCAAACATAGGTATTTCTTCATCTTCGCTATCTTCTTCTTCATGTTCGGTTTCATCAACTACCTTTGACTTTAAAGCCACAACTCTTCTTCTATCAAGCTTTGATCCTTCTTCCTCATATTCATTCAATCCCATATTATAAGTGAGGAGAGATCCAAACAATTCCTCCAATGGTAAGGTAGAAAGATCTTTAGCCTCTAGGATAACATCTTTCTTTGAAGCCCATGACTTTGCAAAGATCTTAGAATCCTCCTCACAAGTTCTGAATTTGTATAAGTCTTCCCTAGAGCTTTCAAGCCATTCATAATATCGTTGAATCTATCAAACATATATTGAATGTCGTCTCCTTCTTTCATCTAGAAGATCTCATACTTGTGAATAAGAAGTGACACCTTGTTCTCATTGACTTGTGAAGTACCTTCATAAGTGATCTCTAAAGTTCTCCAAATTTCATGAGCAGTAGAGCATTGCTGGACTTTATTGAATTGAGTCTTGCTTAGAGCACAAAAGAGTATGTACAAAGCCTTGCTGTTGTAGCACACCATCTTCTTGCCATGGTCAATCTATTCCGCCTTTGGTTTGAGTGTTTCAACTCCATCAACAGTCTTTTTAGGGAAACATGGACCAATTTTAATAGCTTCCCACACTTCCTCAACATCACATTTGAGAAATACCATCATTCTTGTCTTCCAATATACATATTCACTACCATCAAATAAAGGGGCACGGTTAATAGATAATCCTTCACATTTTGACATATCTCCAAAGGATGCCATTTTGGATCTTCAACTCAAGGTGATTAAACCTCAAATATTGAGCATTAGGCTCTGATACCAATTGTAAGCCCAATATGGAAAGAAAGTTTCAATTCCATTCGCCTTAGATTGGGTATGTGTGATGTGAATAATCTTTGATAATATCTGTTGCAATTATTATTTTGTTGCACTCATATGCATCCACTTATAGTAAAAAGATCCAATTTGGTAAATGGGGCTAAAATTTTATCATGGTATGTGATTGGGTGTGGTAAGGAAGCAAATTTATGGGTTTGACGAAATACTCACTCGAGCAACTTGGAATCATACTCGAGCGATCGATCATATCATGTCAATTCTAGTTTATGAGTATAGACTTATTCGAGTAACAAGGTCAGTTACTCGAGTGAAGTCTAGGTTCATAAGCTACACTAGGCAACGCCTTACTCAAGCAAGTTTGATAGTTACATGAGTGGACAGTGGACTTACTCGAGTAAGAATAGGACCTACACGAGTAAACGACGGTTTAGGTCTGATATATCCTTTCTTTCTCGTCACTTTCCCACACTCCCTCTCACTCTATACCTTCAAACCTCTCTCTCTCTCTCTCTCTCTTAATCTCAATCTTACTCTAGTAGAGTTTGAGACCCATACAAAACCCATTCATTATTCATCAAACCTCCATCATTCCAACATATTTCCACTACCAAATCACTCCAAAAACACTAAAAAATCCATAGAAATCCAAAAACCCCCTTTTGAAACCTTAGTTTTTTAACTTCTAATTTCTTGCTCAAAATGCCTTAACAATCATCCAAATGTTCCAAAAGGAACTTGAGAGACCATGACAATGATTCTTCACCTCCACCTCACCCCCAAAAAAACCAAATTCATACCCAAGAAGAAGAAGCTGCCTCCACCTCATAACTTTTGTTCGGTTGGATTCCCAGTGATGATGCTCTTTTACTTAATCATCGGTTCATATTTTTTAGGGCCCAAGATGTCTATAACAAGGTACTAAAGAAAGAACACCTTATGCTTTTAATGAATTTTTATTATACTAGCCTAAGAGTTGCAGATTATGATTTGGAGAGTGTGTTTAGTCAATATGGATTGACTGAATTGTTGAGATATACTGATGTGATTTATGAGGACTTGGTTCTAGAATTTTATGCAAATTTAGAAGTGGTAAAAAAATCATTAGATGAAGGGATTGTCATGAGGTCTCGAGTTTGTGGTAAGATGGTGTTGGTGTCAAAAAGGCACCTATGTGAATGGTTCTCAATTCCCAAGGCAGGAGTTCGACCAACTAGAAAGGGCAAGGATATTGAGCCTAGTGAAGAAGAAAGTGATAGTGAAGCCAACGAGGATGGGGGCGCGCAAGTGGAAGAGTATACATTGGACAAAGGGAAGGCGTTACTTCGAGAGGCTATGGTAGTTCAAGTTGGGGAATTTATTAGAATGGAAGCTACTGACTTACCTAGAAACTTGAGGATAATGCACTATGCAATCAATCAAAGTGTTGTTCCAAAAAAAGACACTCAAAACTATGTGAGCAAGACCGATGCTGAGATCTTATGGTACTTGGTGAAAGAGGTTCAAGTTAGTTTTGCATCCTTGATCCTAAGTTGGTTTATTCTTGAACTGGAATAAAGAATTATAAGAGTTCTCACTTAGCTTGAAAGTGAAAAGTTGTAGCAATAATTTGGAGTTAGTGAAAATCCTAAGTGGTGATACTTAAGTAGTGGACGTAGGCAAGATTTAAGCCGAACCACTATAAATTTTGTGTGTTCCTACTGTTTTGTGATTGTTTGTGTTCAAAGTGAAAAAGGATTCAAAGCCATGCACTCCACGCTATTCAACCCCCATCTAATGTGGTATTTTCTCTTTCAATTGGTATCAAAGACAATGCTCTTATTTGTGACGGTTTAATCACCAAACAGTGAAGATCCAAGATGGCTTTAAACTTGAATCTGAACTATTTTGAAGAAGGTTACACCATCACTGTCATGACCCAAAATCGGGCCAAGACTGGCGTACAAGGCAAACCGTCTATGTGAGCCTCACCCATCTAACACAAGCCCCAACTATCAGAACATACTACCCAAAACATTTAATTATTATTTAAAAACATTTAACGAAAACATTTATCGTTTAAAGCATAAGTAGTAAAATAAATACCATAAATCAAATAATCAATAAATCCAAAAATATATCATGAGTATATAAAATATCAAATAAAAATGGCAAAACCCATAACCCAACAACATCCCAGTGCGAAGCTCTAACAAAAACAGAAGGAGAGCTCGGACAAAAGGGCATCACTAACCAAATGACACCTCACTAGAGTCAAGATGCGGAACGGTCACCGAAGCCAAAAGTCTGTGTACCTGTGATAAGAAAATCATAGTAGACAGAGTAACAAAGGGGGTTAGGGCTTAGTTAGGAATAACATTTCAGATTGCCTCATACGTGCCTCACAAGGACTGTTTTAAAAACAGTTCAAAATACAACAAGCATATATATATATATATACATACATACATACATACATACATACATACACGCTATATAAATAATAGTTTTTCAAAAATTCATTTCGGCTAGGTTTGCAACCAAAGCGTCCAACATGCATGTAGGCTTTAAAATCCCTTTTTAGATTCAAATCATAATTTCTGAGTCAACACTCATATCAAATACATAGAACTAAAACAAAGGTGATGTGGACTCCGTCATAATCCATAACAAACTATGTGTTGGATCAGAACAATGAGGAAGAGTTTTGAACCAGTTGAGAGAAATTTGAGTGAGAAATGAGTGAAATAAATGAAGGGTTCGGGGCATTTGAATGCTTTAAAGACGTCTAAACCCGACCTTATGTATGTCACTTTATGTCTCATGTATGTTAGGTAACCTCACATACGTTACCAAACGTCTCACGTACTTTAGCGGGGTCAAAAATCACTTCTAGAAGCATCATACCCGACCTCACGTACGTCACTGAGAACTCACGTAGGTGGATCATCCCAACATTTCCCAACTAGCATATGTGACATTATTTATCACGTACGTGCGTCTTTACCATCTCAAGTACGTAAGGCATTACTATTACGTACATTAGGTGTCTTGCATTTCACCCGCACGACACCTCTCGCTTTCGAACTCGTCCTGAAACATTCCCAAAACTTAACAACAACAAACATAAAATGATTAAAATCATCAAAACCCAAAGATCCTCAATCAATACTCTGGTTATCTAAATATCAAATCGAAACTGAATCAAAAAATTATCAGAATCCCAATTGAAACGGTGGGGTATTACATTGGAAAAATGTTGAGATCAATCCTAGATCTCCAAAAGTAACCCAATTTAGAAAACTAAACTCGGGAAAGGCTCAAAACTAGCAAACATGAAATGCAAAAATGCAATAAAATGCAAAACAAAACAAAATGAAATACACTGACCTATGATTCAATAGAGTCAAACATGTGCTGATATCTGCACCGCATCTCGTCCTCGACCTCCCAAGTGGCCTCCTCAACTGAATGGTACCTCCAAATCACCTTCACTGAAGCAATCTCCTTGTTTATGAGTCTCTTGACATGACAATCGACAATCCTCAACGTACCTCGTCATAAGACAGATCAGGTCTAACCTTAACCGACTGGAGTGCCCGAACATGTGATGGATCAAAGACATACTTTCACAGAAGTGAGATGTGAAACATTGGATGAACAAAAGAGAACTGAGGCGGTAACGCCAACTTATACGCAATGGCTCCAACCCGGCCAATAATCTCAAAAGGACCAATGAACCTCGGGCTCAACTTGGCCTTCTTCCCAAATCTTATAACACATTTCATATGTGATACTTTCAGGAATACATGGTCTCCTACCTCGAACTCCAAATGTTTATGCTTTGGGTCAGCGTAAATCTTCTGATGACTATGAACAGTTAGGATACGTTGCTAAATCAATATGACCTTCTCAGTGATCTCCAAAATAAGATCTGGTCCTAATGGATATCTCCCGCCTGCCTCGACCCAACACAGAGGAGATCTACACTTCCTACCATATAAAGCCTTGTAAGACGCCATCTCAATGCTCGAGTGCTATGAGTTATTATAAGCAAACTCTGCTAATGGCAAGTAGGAATCCCAACTCTCAGCAAAATCCATAGTCCATGCTCTCAACGTATCCTCCAAAGTCTGAATCGTACGCTCAGACTGACCATCAGTCTACGGATGGAAAGCAGTGCTAAAGTCCAATCGAGTATCCAACTCGCCCTGAAGTTTACGCCAAAACTGTGACATAAACTGAGGTCCTTTGTCAGACACTATAGAGATCGATACACCATGCAAACATACAATCCTCTCAATGTACAACTTTGTCATTCGTACCGCTCAGTAAGTCGTCTTGACAAGAAAAAAGTGTGCAGACTTGGTCAATCGGTTCATGATGACCCAAATGGAATCATATCTAGAAAATGTCTTCGGTAATCCCCCTACAAAATCCATTGTAATACGATCTCACTTCCACTCTAAAAGAGGCATCTACTCTAACAAACTAGAAGGATGTTGGTGCTCAAACTTAACCTGCTGACAGGTTAAATATTGACTAACAAACTTAGTTATGTCCTTCTTCATCCCTGACCACCAATAGGACTCTCGAAGGTCTCGGTACATCTTAATATACCCGGGTGTACAAAATATACAAAACTATGACCCTCGGTCATAATCTCCTCGTGTAACCCACTAGAGGTTGGTACACACAACCTCAAACCGAACAAAAGGGCTCCCGAATTGTCAACACTAAAACCTGACACTTTGGACGATTTGAATTTCTCAATCAAACTCAAAATCTTGGCATCCTTCTTCTGAGCCTCTCGGATCTGATCCAACAAAATAGGTCTCGCTTTGACATGACCAAGCAATGCTCTAGAATCATCAAACTGAAGTACAACTCCACTCCTCATTAGACTTTCCCACTCTGACACTGCTGGTTGTCTCTCGATTGCGATGTGAGCTAAACTCCCCCATCGACTTCCCGCTCAAAGCATCGACAACCACATTAACCTTTCCAGGATAATATGATATGGTACAATCATAATCCTTCAATAGCTCTAGTCAATGTCTATGTCTCAAGTTTAGGTTTCTTTGCCCAAAAATGTACTTCAGACTCTTATGATCTGTAAAGATCTCAAAAGTCTCTTTGTATAGATAATGTCTCCAAATCTTGAGAGCAAACACTACGACTGCCAACTCTAAATCATGGGTTGGATAGTTCTATTCGTGCCTCTTGATCTGTCTCGATGCATAGGCAATCACCTTGTCTTGCTGCATCAGTACACAACCTAGGCTGGCTCTCGATGCATCATAATACACCGCAAAACCTCCAGAATCTGACAGTAAAACCAACACTAGTGCACTAGTCAAAAGTTTCTTCAACTTTTGGAAACTATCCTCACATCTGTCAAACAAAAAAAGCTTAACTCCTTTCTGAGTCAGTCGGGTCATAGGAGCTGCTATCCTAGAAAAGTCTTAGATGAACCTCCTATAGTACCCAGCCAAACCAAGGAAACTCTGAATCTCCGTAGCGGTCTTAGGCATCTCCCAATGGAGTATAACCTCTACCTTCTTTGGATCAACCATAATACCATCCCTCGACACCACGTGCCTGAAAAATTCCACCTGTTCAATTCAAAACTCACACTTAGAGAACTTAGCGTAAAGCTGACATTCTCCCAAAGTCTGCAAGACTGACTTCAAATGATCCTCGTGCTTATCCCTACTCCTAGAGTAGATCAAAATGTCATCAATGAAGACAATCAAAAACCGATCTAGATACGGACTGAACACTCTGTTCATCAAATTCATAAATGTTGCAGGAGCATTCATCAACCCAAATAACATCACCAAAAACTCATAATGTTTGTGTCTAGTCCGAAATGCAGTCTTCAGAATATCCTCACCTTAGATCCTCAATTGGCGATATCGCGACCTCAATTCAATGTTAGAAAACCATTGTGCACGCTGTAACTGATCAAATACATCATCTATCCTGGGAAGTGGATATCGATACTTCACCATTACCTTGTTCAACTGTCGGTAATCAATGAACATAAGAAGGCTTCTATCCTTCCTCTTTACAAACAAAATCGGCGCATCCCAAGGTGAAATGCTCAATCGAACAAATCCCTTGTCCAACAACTCTCTCAGCTGAGCCTCTAATTCCTTCAAATCTTCTGATCTGATACAGTAGAATTGATATCGGATTGGCACCAGGTTTCAACTTTATAGCGAACTCGATCTCTCGATTAGGTGAAAGTCTTAGTTACTCCTCAGGAAACACATCAGAGAACTCCCAAACCACTGTTACATCTCTAACTCTCAACTTTGGTCTTTCTGACTCAACCAAAACAAATGCCAAATATGCCTCACATCCTCAGTGAATCACCTTTTTTTGCTCTAATAGTTGATACATAACTCTATACCACGCTATCTCACTCACCCTGATAACAAAACTCAGTCTGACCACCGTACAAAAGCATACTCTCTTCACAAAATAGTTTAGAGAAGTGTGCCAAGTCGATAGCCAATCCATATTTACTATGACATCCAACTGCCCAATGTCTAATATGATTAGGTCGGCTATTAGCTCATGCCCATCAATGGAAAACATGCAACCTTTAACCCCTGATTCAGTAAGAATCTTGATGCCCAAATGTGATGATAATTCCAATAATTTATCCAATTGATGCAACATCAATCCCGAACTCTCAACAAAATAAAGAATGATGAAGGAATGTGATGCAGTAGCATCAAATAAAACATAAGCAGAAGAACCAGAGATAGATAGCATACCAGTCACTACAGCACTGGAGGTTTGTGCTGTAAGTCCCAATAGGGACAATGGAATGGAAATCCAAAGAGGGGATGAATTGGATTTTTAGCAAATTAAATAACTTTGTTGAAAATCTTTTGCAAATCAAAACAAATAACAAAGTTCTTTTGAAATAAATATCAAAGTTAAATGTGGAAGCTCTAAAGATCCAATACACACTCAACAATAAATCAAATGCAATTGAAAACAAGTAAATAAGAGATAGTAAGGGAATAGATGGCAATCCAATTTATAATGGTTCGATCCTTCTTTCTACATCCACTGTCTAGCTCAACTAGAGAGTTCAATCCACTAACGTTTCTTTCTCACTTGTGGGTGGAGGGAAACCGTTACACCTTGTTTTTGCATGATCAACAAGAAAACCTTTACACCTTGTTTTTGCGAGTCCAACAAGAAAACCTTCTCCCTAGTTTTTGCAGGCTCAAGTAGAAAACTTTAACCACTATTTTTTGCAGGATCAACTAGCAAACTTGACCTCTAGTTTTTGCGGGATCAACTAGGAAACTGAACCACTTATTTTTGCATGATCAACAAGCCAAACCAAACTCTAGTTTTCTAAGGCTCACTAGTAACCACTCTTGTTTTTGCAAGGCACAACAAGGAAACCTATCTACCTTAACAAACAACCTTGCTTGTCACAAATTTATCCCAAAGTTATAGCAGATTAAAGCTCGCTCAAACCCAACATTAAGATAGCAAGTAAATAGCTCAAATGGTTTAGAAAGGTAGAAATGAGAGAGAAAGTAAATAGAAAGTCTTAGCAAATGTCTCTCTTATCATACTTCTGACCTTGGACGTCTATTTATAGTCACTTGAAAGAATATAGTCTTTGGAGCCTCGAAGTAGCCGTTCTGAGAGAATGAAACCTTCTGTTTTAAATGACGTCACTTTGTACAATGCGCATTGTGTCTCTTTCAATGTGCGTTGTACTTTGTACCATTGAGTTATGCATGACTTGATAGCAATTCAATGCTCCTTGCATGAACTCCAGTAGCAACGACCTTGAATGCATTTTCCTCTATGTGTGTTGTACCTCTTTCAACATGTGTTAATCATACATCAACGTGACTTGTGTCTTGCTCTACGGGCATTTTTCTTCATTTCAGAATATGCACAATCACCCAGTGATTCTGCAATGTGCATTGCACACTCTACAACATGCGTTGTCAACTTCATCTCAAGATCGCACCTTTAATCCATGTCAGCGTGTAAGAGAATATTCAAATTCAAATCCCGATGAGCGTCTTGTCTTTGTATTCATCTGATATTGTCAATGTGCATTGCACCGTTTGTAGTGTGCATTGAGAATTTCTTCAAAGGTTGCATCTTTTGCTCTACAACACATCTTGTATCATTCAGCAAGTCTCATAACTTGTGTTGTAGCTTGCGTAAAGTGTGTTAATGATCATCTGATACTTTGTACTTCTGGAATGGATGATCTATGCTCCTTGTTTCTAGTGTAACGTGCCTTAATGCCAATTTCATCGTAATCAATGTGACTTGCATAGGCATAACATGCTTTGTATCAAGATATCAACAAGCCTGCAACTTAGCACATCTTTCATGGATGTTTTGCAATCATCATCATCAACAACGAAGTCAAAAATCTCCCCCTTTTTGATGATGATAAAACATATATGAATTTGAACATCTATTCATCAATAACAAATAATTTGATCAAGGATTTCACTCCTTGTCACTTGGTTAGTCCAACACATTAATATATGATAATCAAAGCAATAATAATAGCAATTGTAAAGCATGATATCAATTGTAAGAGTTATGTGAAATGATAAAACACTTAATCAAATTCATGCACAATTCTCCCCCTTTTTGTATCATCAAAAAGGTTAAAAAATATTTCTCCCCCAAACAATCAAATGCACAATTTAAACTCCCCATAAGTAAATGCATTATATCAAATAAATGATTTTGGAAAGAAAAATCCCCCTTTTTGTTTCAAAACAAGCACAACAGTAAAAAATGACATATCTCCCCCTTTTAAAAACATAAAAATAGTTTATGCATCAAGAGATATCAATTTAAAAACATGTAATGCAATGTGCACAATAATAAAAAAATTGAGTTCAATGAAGTGGTACCACATTTTTTATTTTCTCCTTGGCCTTGATTGTAGTCAAGCATACTCCTCCAATTTCATCATCACTGGTAGAGCATGAATCATCATCAAATAATCTTCTTTTCCTCCTTTTTCTATGCTTCTTCAAATAAGGGCAATTCGGTCTAGCATGACCCGATTTGTTGCATTCATAGCAAATGAGCCTGTTTTTCTTCTTGTTTGCCTCATTTGCACCTTTTTCTTTACTGAGGAACTTGCAAAATATCTTTATGAGTATTCCATATCCTCAAACTCATCCTCTTCATCATCATCCTCATTTGAGCTTGAGCTTTCAATGCAATGCCCAAATCTGTCCTCTTATTCTTCT
>CAODLS010877262.1:0-13893 GCA_948243855.1 Flueggea neowawraea
TGAATTGCTCAAATCTCTTTTGGCTATCACATCCTGTGTTGGCCTCTAGGTCTATACCCAACTAGTCTATATAACTTTTGGCTATGAGATATGAGGCATGTCTTTTCACACGGCTTATTATCATCATTGATTAACAAGCTCTGGACTTAGGGGACCAAATGGGTGAACTTCTAAAGATAGTGGATGCAATTAGAAATTAGATTACAAATCAGGGACACCTGGGGTAATTGATTTTTTGTAATATAATTATAAATTATCTCAAAATTTTGTAATTTATTCATTAATACATAAATATATTTCTCTTTTCTTTTGTAGGCCAGTATAATATGCCACTGTCATCCATGTCTATATCTATGACTATATGTCACAGGCCTGAAGTGAGAGAAGAACCTGAGTGGAACAGAATCAACATTCTCATCTCAAAAGAGCTAAAGAAAAACAGAAGACACCATGAACGTAGAAGAAGAAGTTGAGCGTCTTAAAGAGGAAATCAAAAGACTTGGCAAGTTGCAACCTGATGACTCCTACAAGGTATACTATTTGTACAAGTATTGATAATTTGTTGGGTATCTAATAGCGAAATTACCTGAATTGCATTGCATTCAAATCATACTTATCTGGGTTTGTTTGATCTGGATCTCTATTTACACTAATCTTGTTGATTGTGGATCTGTGATGCATTTTTTGTTTCGGGGATGTTTATGAAGAAAAAAAAGCTGCAGAATTTAAAATGAAGACCTTATCTGATGGATTCAATTTGTTTATGATATATATTATTCTCAACAAACAAAATTGAGGAGAAATACTAAAAAAAAGTTAAAATTTTTTATCAGTTTGGCCGTTAAATGGATAGCTTTCTATATGTTAATAATTATTTCATATGCATACTCATCATTTACTGTGTTATGTTGTGTTATATGCATTTCTGCATCTGATGGAAGGTCAATCTGCTGTGTTTTTATTCTGCAAATTGTTGTCACAACAATTTGTATGTCTCAATTGTTTGACTTGCTGATGAGTTACCATATGGAATTTGATCTTATGCTGTGCAATTCTTCCGACATTGTAATTGTGAAACGCTTTATATAAGTCTCTCATTATGTGAGAGTGAGTTATATTAAGATTTGGATTAACAAATCTTTTAACAATTTGATTTAGAATTTGAAATCAGAGAGGTCAGACTAAATTGCACCGGTGAAATTTATCTCACTTCAAGTCAAATTATTAACTAAACGTGTTTGATGTGAGTAGTGCTTCTGACCTCCTGTGAAGTGCTCGAGTTGCACCCCTCTTTTGGAAAACAATCAGATGTGTAGGTTATTAGTTTGCCAAGCCTATTTTACCCGTCTGGCAGGAAGTTCAAGTTTCAGAGAACACTTATTGGAAAGGGATAAATCGTTAACATTTTGATCTTTGAAGTGATTGCCTAATCTTTTAAATAGAATAACACTAGTTAGAAATTGATTTTAATGTGCTTTAGATAAAGACTCGCAATAGCATCAAACGACAATGTTAGATCTCATCTGCAAAATAACTCAAATGGAAGACTACTCTGAATGTACCAGAGACTGACTTCTTCATGTGATGTGCACCATCTATACATTTCTGTTTGATCCCTAGCTATATCTAGTGGAAGTTTTCCCACTTGTGGCTAGAAAAAACTTTCTGCTTCTCTTTTTTTTCCTTTTCATTTTCACCATAGTAAAAGTTTTCTATTGTATGATAACCATGACTCAAATGAAACTACTGAACTAATGGAGTGGAAGCTTTATTTTCCTTTTTTTTTGGGGTCAAGAATGGCAATGGAAGCTTTGTTTTATTGTTTTTTTGGTCAAGAATGGCAGTGGAAGCTTGATGACCCTTGCTAACATGGTTCACACAAACAGACCCTAAATCAATTAAGACATTTTTTCAGTTAGCTAATTTCATGGAAACTTTGCTACGCCATATAATTATTTTTTACAATTCAGCATTCACGTGTATAACCAATTTTGATAATAGATTTTGAGTTGTCAAATATTATTCATTGGCCAGTGCTTTGGACGCCATTGGTGAAATAGAAGTTATACAAAATTGCTCTCTGCTTTTCAGGTCACATTTGGTGAGTTATTTAATGATGATAGGTGCGCAAACATATTTGAAGCTTTAGTAGGAACACTGAGGGCAGCAAAGAAGCGAAAGGTAGTTGCTTATGAGGGTGAGTTATTGCTACAAGGTGTCCATGACAATGCTGTCATCACGCTCAACGCGATGCTGGATCAGCCGAAAGAGCAACCACCACCATCACAATCCGCATCAATCAAATGAAAGAAGGCACACGATAAGAAAAGATGAGCAGATTCTTGTTTGCCATCTCCATTGTTGTCTGATTAATATTCTGTTCTTTCTTCCCCCCGCTCGTGAACACTGTAATCTTATTGTCAAGCACCTGCAAGTTTGTCCATCTTGATAATGCATTTTATGATATTATCATGTAGCACTTTTATGTTTGGTTGCTCATGTTTTGAATTTTCTATAGTGCTTGTTATCAGGTGCATTTAGATTTCTTTTCATTTTAGTGGTACTGGAGCCGTTTGCAGCATTAGGAAGTAAGAAAGTTGCAGCAAATAAAACGATTTTATTCCCAAAAAAAGTTTAAGGATTTTGTTTCATTTGAATCTTTGGTATTTGTATTTTCGATGTGTTTTTCAATTATCTGTTGTGTAAATAGGTGCTTAGAATCAGTGCTGAATTATAATTATTTATTTTGTTACTAGAAATTTTTTTACGGATATTATTGTTACTAGAATATGATTATTGTCGGGATGAAATATTAGATCGTGGAGGGTAAATTCTTGTATTTTATTAAAAAAGAGTTATTCGGAAATTCTAGTTTTTTTTTTCTGGGATCTGAAATTGGTTGAATCAAGGCTAAAGTAAAATTTGCTTATGACAAATGATTCTTTTTTTTTTTTCTCATGAAACATTCACAAAGATTAGTACGAGAGTGAAGATCAAACAGGCAAGGAATAAACAAGCTATCAAAGCATTCGTAGTTGTATCTATTAGTTGACATTAGTCTGGTAATTTGCCATCAACCATTACTTTTATAAATCCATACTTCGAAATGTAAAACAATGTTGGTGCTAGAGTCAATTCTAGTACTAAAAAATCGTAAGTTTGATTCTTAGAAAAAAAGTGAAATGACTTCCAAAAGAAAAATAAGGCAATGTTAAGCAAAACAACAATATTTTGTGAATTCATAAGAAAATTTATATAGCATACAGAAACAATGCATGACATTTGCAGACCTTGGCATACACCAAAGCAAATTCATACGAACTAAAACACAGAATATCGTCACTTACTTACCATGACTTGCTTACCAGATGTTCTCTCTAACCCAACATCAAAATCAAAGTATGCTCGAACAGTAGCTGCAGCAACAACTGTCGATTGGTCAATCGGCGACAGGGGATCGAGGTAGTATAATCTTGAGGAGGAGCACTTGGCGCCGAATCACACATCTGGATGCTTTTATTGCCTTTCTCCATGCTTGTTTCCTTCAATGCTGTTATTGCCTGGGAATCCTTCGGCATCGTTGAGGAGGGTGCGGACTTGCCGCCGGTAATGTTTTGTTTCAATTTTTCTCTGGCGACAGTTGGGCATGGGATCAAGTAGCTCCGCTAGACATTCTTCTCCGAAGCTTAAGAATCGGTTGATTAAAGGAAGACATCACTCAGGCTCAGAGAGGCGCGATTGCATCAACAACAAACAAAGCACAAGACAAGTTAATCCGAGTATCTCTTCATATCTATAAATTGAAGATTGAACTCAACCTTAAGCTTGAAGACCAAGCATGTTGGTGAGTTTTCTTTTTAGTTTTTACCAAGTTCAAACCTGAGAACCTCATCTCCCAGCGTAAAATATAACTACTCCCAGAAAGCTGCTTTTCAGTTTTTTTGTTCTTATTTGCTTACTGAAATCAAGGAGAAATATTGTAATCCTGTTTCTCAATCTTGTCTTTGTCTTTTTATTACTCCTACCAAATTTTAAAAAATGCAATAACAATAATTAGCTTTTAAAAATGAAGAAGAGTATATTAGCCAATTAATTTAGTATTACTTATGTTTTTCTACTCTACAATCATGAAGAACAAGAAAATGAAGATTCTTAGTTACTTACAATTATTCTACAATTAATTTATGATTTAATTTAGGAATTATTTGGTAAGTACTTTATTCAGATTCAAAGAGAAAATATACATTTTTTTAAGAGCAGATTAACTTCATATAAAACCAATCTACCCCAAACAAACATTCGTGCTAGCATTAAACGGCGATGTCTTTTATGTTTTAATTCCGTTGCGGTGGCTCTACAACTACTACATATTTTTCCACTACTGGTTATTAGTTCTTGAAATACGTGGTTATGTTCATGAATTGTGCATTTAGAACAAATTGTATTTTGATTAAGTTGCATCCTGCTGCACTTAATTTATGGACATTGAGATTTGAAGGCTTTTTGCGTTTCATTGCATGTTGTTTTGATCGGCTATTTCATTGCATGTTTGCTGCCTACTAATTGGGGTTATTTGGCACTGTTGAATGAAAATGACACTGTGGCCATGTACACAAATTATGTGTTATCTAAGGATAAAAAAAATGTGTTATCTCAATGTGCTTTGATATTATTAATTTTATGGCATGGTCTGATGGTGAATTAGATGAAAATTTTCTCTTTACCACTCCTTAAAATTTTAACGGGTGTTTAGTTTGGAAAACTTCTCAAAATTTTTCAAAAGAATAACGAAATCGAGATGAAAAATTAGAAAAGCTTGTTCAAAATGAAATTGTTTACTAAAATAAAAACAATGGTCGAATTTCAATTACGATCTAAACAGTGCAGCAAACCAACCTGTACTATAAACTGTACTTATACTTTCCTAACAGGAAAACTTCATCAAATAAGGGTGAAACCAAGCCTAGCCGAGTTTTTCAATGTTCAAGTTCATCTCGTAAAAAGGTCCTGAGTTTTTGACTTGAACTATATTTATATTCAAGCTTGAATTATTTAAAATTTCATGGCTCGAACTCAACTTGTTGCAAAAATTGTTTATTTATCAATTTTCAAAACTTGTTCAAATTTGACTCTTTTATGTATCGAGCCAAACACAAAAGAATTCTTACCGGGCTAAAACCAAGCCGCAAGCTGAAACCAAGTCACTCACGAGCGGTTTTGCTCATTTGCACTCCTACTTGTTAAGGTGGCTAAGTTTCAAAAATTGGTTTCCATGTTCTTGTTTATCGTAATATGTTTCTAACAATATCAATTGGGTTTTTACAGTTGACGTAGCTTGCTGCTAGTTTTCATTTGCCAAGACCAAGTCCTCCCGCACCATCTATGTGCATCTTGAATAAATCAAGGACTGCTCCCTAATCGTTTATTTTGAAGGGGTAAAAAACATAAATGGTCACTAACTATGACCGAAGTTTCAGCATTTTCATTCAATTTTTCCAAGGTTTGATCACTCAATTTCTAAATATTAATCGTTTATTCACTTTTCTTTTTATTAACTTTTCTTGGAGCGATAGTAATAATTCAATTAATAACTGTAGAAGTTAGTTGCTTATTCTGCCACGTCAGAATATCATTCTGCTTTCCTATTGGTTAGATGTTAATAGCATAGCTGGTGTTGGTTATCTTGCCATGTAAAGCTCATCTTTCTTCTTTTTTTCTGCACACTTTATAAGAATATGTGAAGGTTACATATGTGAGCTAATGAATTGAGAACTGCTTTACACAACTATTCTCTCTACCCTAATTGATACTCTAGGGTTTCTAGAATAACTGATTTAATGAATTATTATTCACAGTTTCACAATCTGAATTAGTAATTCAATAGATAAACTATTATTGTTTGATGTGGCGTGTCAATTCACATTTCAGCATTTAATCCATCAACTAATAATCCAACTTTGCAATAAAGTGGTATTGAGTAAGAGTGTAAAGACTGGAAAATATATCATAGTTCAGTGGCATTTAGGTTTATTAACCAATTTTGAAGATGATGAACAGAACTTGGCCTAATGGAATATTGCCAAAGAGAAATACAAACCCATGACTTGGCAGAGGAAATAACATTCATTTGTTTGATGACTGACCCATGTTTCAAATTGAAACATGAAAATCAATCAACTGTGATGTACAAAAGAAAAAAATGCCTAAGAAATGATGTTTCCCACTCTTAATGCTGAACACATTTAGTTGGAGACAGAAATCATGTTCAAAATGAAAAGTTGGCAGACAAATTCTTAGAGGAATCCCGCAAAGAAGAGTGCATTGAGAAAGAGGAGTAAGGCAAAGTACGAATTTCTTTCAATCTGAATTGCTTCTCTAAGTTCAATGACGTTATTCTGCTTGTTCTTAGAGTATCTAAATTTGAAGTTGAGAAAGAGAAGCAAAGTACCTTAGAGAGTAAAGTCCAAATGATGGCGACTAACGAAAAGAACAAGGACAAAGATTGATGAAGGATCGTTTTCTTGTAAAATATATATTTTTTTTCCTGAAAGGTATTTTTATAGAGGCAAAAGAAAATTACAGGGCTTTCAAAGGACTTGAGAAGCTACATGCACATTGAGTAGAAAATTTCTCAATAAGTCCAGACTGACTCCTAATTATTTGCTGTCAAACTCGACGTTAAAATTTTTTATTAACGTTTCTGGCAGATTACATGAAAGTGTGTGAAGCGAGAAAGTTTCTCTTCAAGTAAAAGATGGGTGTTTGTTTGATTTGGTGAAGTAGATTGTAGAAATAGATTGCACAGTGAAAGATTGACATGTCTATTTAGACGAGATAACTTTATGCAACACAGTGAAAAAGTAGAGAGAGAGACACATCTTTTAAAATATAAATTGTTTTATACAAAAACAATCTACAGCAAATATGTACCTCTTCTAAAAGAAATGTTATGAACGCTTTTTTATAAGATTTGCAATTTGTTTTTGCAAGTCTAGAACCAAAACGCCAAAGATTAGACAAGCAACTAAGGTGGACATGTAGGGTCAAAGAAAGCACACCCATGTCTTAATTGATTGCTATGATAATGAAAAATCTGAGGGTATCTACAAAGATCAAGGTGACAACTACAAACATAACCCTATGTTTGAGTAGATTAAGGATTCAAAGCAATAGCCATATGGCATGTTATGCTCTCCAATGCAAAATCAACCGAGAAGACTATGAAAGGTTATTGCATGGAGACTTTAAAAATCAATCCCGTAGAATGTTGCTATGAATATTAATTCCCATCTATCAAAATAGACTGAAAGTAGATTATTGCATATGACATTCTACAAGATTCATGTTGACCAGGTTTATGTTCATGATAAAATTTTCTATCTATGATCATCGAAAAGTTTAGTTTACTGGCAACGCATGAAGCACAAAAAAGGTTTCAGGTTGCAAAAGCATAGATAAGAATCTATCGGCAAGGTTAGGAGGATTATGTATAAGTAGAGAACACAACTTATAATTTTCTTTTCCAATGTTCACCAAAATATAAGCCATCACTCATGGGCATGAAGCATTATTGGTTACTGCCTTTTTTTGTTGGTTATACTTTAAAACTTTTCAGTTTAAAAGTCCACCTGTTCCACCATGTTTATACAGCATCATGCAAGACAATTTACATTCCAAACTTCAATTTAGCAGAGTTCACAACCTATGTTATCAATTTCCCAAATTCTCATTCCACAGTTATGCGAAATAAGGTTCTAAGTTTCCAAAGAATAATGCAGAGCCACAAAATCATGGGTTTGGGTTTCAGAAAACATGCCATCAAGTTAAGAAAGGACAGTTCAAGAAATTTGCAAACAAGTTGAGACTATATCTTTTAGTTCTATAAGACAATTCCAGATCTGGATCATCAGGCATACAAGTTTCTATAAAAGTGTGAGATGTTTAAAATCTGCAGTTTTTGGTTAATAGCTTACTGGATTTGTATTTTACGTTCAGTTGAGCAATGCATCAAAATTTCAGAAATCATAGTTAGTGTTTTGATTTTTCCTAATTTTCCATTCAACAAAGTATCATAGCAAAAGATTTTCCATTATTGGCATCTTAAAGAACATTTCTATTATGTGGTCATTACAGCTTACTCACTTATTAACAAATGATGATAACATTCACATAGACGGTAATTCAGTTTAAGGTTCCTTTGTCCAGGGGCCGTGTGTATGTGTGTATCTTTAAAGTTTTCCAAATTGTTATAATGATCTGGTCCGAAACTTGTGAATACGTATCTCAAGGCATGTCAAGTGCAGATTATTTTCTTTTTTTTTCCAAGGAACATATGATTTTGATAAATGAATGTAAAGCATCACCCAATTGTATTGATTTGATGTTCAACCAAGGGTCAAAGTTTGGCTACTAAACAGAGTTAAATAAAATGTTGGCACGCCAAGCAAGAGCCAAAAAAACAAAAAAGGAACTAAAGCTAAACAAGAAACAAGCACGAAAATCTTCATTGTTGAAACTAATAACATCTTTTTCCCTAATTATGTTCCAGTGAGGATAAAAGCTTCAAGGAGGCTCTGAGCTGCTTGGGTTTCATCAGGTGTCCCAGATATAACAACAATCCTGTCACTTGTACCTAGATGAGGTTCGTGCACTATAACCTTGGCACCAGAGATCTGATTAACGAACATCATAAGGTAAGGTAAAGTTGATTTAAGATCATATCCACATTTTAATGTATAAAAGTGGCTTCAAGTGTTGAATTTTTGAGAGATTTATTAAAATGTGACCAAATAATATGATTTTGATTTCTTCGTGTAAAGTCGTCGTATTAATAAGGATTAAAATTCAAAATTCATTTCTTGGCTTTCCTGTGACAAAAATGGAAGAATTATAGTCGTTCAATTGTTTTTAGGAGCATACTTAGAAGATAATTTAATATGAATAGTGGAGTGGGATTTTTTCTCAGAGTATTTCACTTGGCTCGTGTATGGAATTTTAAGAATTTGGTTGTTACATGTAGTAATCATGTGCTTGACTATCAAATCAAATTTAAGAAAGTATAAATTTAGTTAGAAATCAAACTGAATGTATTGCAGTTTTATTCCTTGTCAAAAACGAGTGTTAGATTTCATAATTTATCCTCTTCAACCAACCAAAGTACTGCTTTTATATGCAATTCTTCGTCAAAGTCTCTACGGTGAGTAGTAGACAATGAACATTTACTTGGCAATATTTTCATATTTCCAGATCTTGTTTTACATTCTCGATTTGTTGATTGAATATGAATATAGCTTTCTACTTTCTAAGAAATTTAATTGAGTAAATGTCTTCCCACCCGTTAAACCCAATGAGGGTAATTCGCCATTATATAAAATGAATCCCTTGAAGGGCGACGACAAGGAAGTGCTTCGCGTTCTGGTGTCTCTCTCCTCGCGATTCGTTAGTGTGTTTTCAGTTTTTTGAGGGATTTGAAGCTGGTTTTTAATCTAAATATGTTTGTTTCGGATGTAGCTGTTATTATACAGGCAATTGGAGCTGTTGTCCCAGATGCAGCTGTTGTTTCGGATATAGCTGGTTTTTAATCACACAAGCAACCACTCAAGTCTCTCCGATAATGAATCTCGAGGAGAGAGACAACTGAACGGCAAACACTTTGCCATTGTCACGCTTCAAGGAATTCATTTTCATAATGGCAAAATTACCCTTGGTGGGTTTAACAGGTGAGAACGCATTTACTCGATTAAATTTCTTAGAAATAAAAAGCTATATTCATATTCAATTAAAAAATCGAGAATGTAAAATAAGATCTAGAAATGCAAAATATGATAACTATTATTATGCAAAATAAGAATGTACATGATTTTTTTTCATTTTGTTATAATTAATAAATTGACTTAATGTAACGATATTTTATATTTGATTTAGTCGAAGAAGCTTCAGTGCATAATAATATTGAAATGAAACAAATCTCACGAGATCTCAAGTCGTTAACTTATGTAAAATTAGAATGTACATGATATTTTTTTCCTTTCCTTTTCTTTTTCATGTAATTGATCGTTACCATAATAAATTGAAGCCACAAAAATAACAAATTATTCTGTTGTAACTAGAACTTAATTTGATTTGTGTTAAAAATACTGAAATGACAGCAAGAACAATAAATACCAACAAAACTAAGTTCATGCAACAAAAATAAAAGAAAGAAAGCAAGGCTAAAACAAATGGATGAAAATGAAACAAAAATTTAGACTAAGCAAGCTCAGTTGTATCATGAAGAAGTTAGCAAGGTAAAGAAGTATGTCTGATCTCAATGACCAGAATAGTTTGATCATAGTCAAGTCAAACTTCATGGAATGCCTAATAGTGGAACCTTCTACTATTCCCTTTTTTCTTAGGATCGTGTGATTCATGAAAAAAGCTATGGAGACAAACAGCTATGACATAATTGCCAGAAGAAAGAGGAAGTGCAGTATATGGTTGCCATTTGTAAGGTTTAGACAGTCAAGCAAAGGTAAAAAGACAAGATAAGCTATTTGTCAGGGAAGAAGAGAATGAAGTATAAAAGAATAAACCAGAAGAAATGGAAGGTTGGAATCAGTACGAAAATAATGAAGAATGCTAAGGTGCTCTACGTAGCTGCAACTAGAAAATTATGGTAAAATGTGTGACAGTCACCAACCATATAATAATCAAAATGAATGAATTTGTTTGCATGGCAATTACCAGCTTGCAACAAAAGAATGAGGGGAAAATAATAATTAAATTTTCCAGAAAGCAAGTACATACCTCTTTTAAACGTGCCAAATTTCTACCGTTCTCCCCGTAAACGGAACCAATAACATCTTCAGGAACTAAAATTTCTATGGTTGTATTTGTCACAGTGATAGACTTACTTCCGCTGCAAAAAGCAAAAGAAAAAATTAACTCACTATGAAACAAGGCACAAACCCAGCTGTCTCAAAAATAAGAACTCAACATATAAAAACCCCAAACATTTGTGACAAATACCAGGTAATTATTTCTCTCATCACTATGGGTTTATGTATTAGCAAGTTTGTCCCTCCATTTTCAATAAATATTAAAATTAATATAGATACTGGGACTAAGTTTCTATAAACAATTAAATCTCAAGGCCAACTAGTGGTTATCGAAAATGAAAGGATGAATTTGTCAATGGCGTCAAACTCCATGGTCATGGTGGGAGAATTGATTAACAGAAGATTTGATTCGTGAGAGATTATATATTCAGATAGTGAAATTTCTTCCTTCCTATTTAGGTCTAATAAAAGAAAAATAATTTATGGAAGCAATACAAATAATCATTCCCTTTTCATGATGAATTGCCAACCTGACATGTCCAAGACCAGTCTTTAGAGAAGATAATCCTCTACTGGCATCCATGATGCTCCTTTCATTTATCTCGTTTATTCTCTGCAATCAACAGTACCCAGTAAGCAAATAAACGTCAGAAAACAAATTTCCTTAGCTGCTAGTTACACGTCAACACATCAAAACAAGACCAGATATTAAAACACTGTGAATGCCACTTTGATTCAAACCTAATTTCAAAAACTCAACAAAGCACATTACTTCTTGATCTTTTGATGCAATGATTTCATGAAATGTACATAATTCAACATACATTGTGACATGCTAGATGTTCGTACTGGTTTTCAGTAACCCAGAGCATTCAATAGATATGTTTCTTCATGAAAAATGTAGTTATTGAATGCTTATACTTTTCAAAGTGTTCTAACTTTGTCCTGCCAACTCAAACCATCTAAGCTTTGAACCTTGGACTCTTTGGAGAATTAAAAAAAAAACACTACTTTTTTTCCCCTTTTTCACAAGGAAAAGGAAGTCAAACAAAAGGGAAAATTTTAGAGAAGACTTCAGGGACAATTCAATAAGAAAAGTAGCATATTGATAGTTCTCTTTGGTCGTAAGGAAGGAGTCAGGTTAAGTGGTTATATGAATAATCTTCATGATATTTAATGGATTCATCACAAATGTAAAGTGGAAAGTTAATGGCCAAAAATCCCATTGCAAGAATGTAAATTTCAATTCAATAATATATCAACCAAATTAGAAAATAACATGTAAGAACTCTTACACCAAGAAAGATATAAGCGAGAAAGAAAATATTTCACCTGTGATGCCCATAACCTCGGAGGAGAAAGACGATCTAAGCTAGAGGAACGTCCAAGATGATCAATGCCTTGTGTTAGAGTAGTTGCATGCCGATTCAGGCCAGAAGAAACACCAACTGCTGAGTGAAAAGAAAGAGGTACTGGATCCCTCAAAGGCTCTCTAAATCTATCTCTAAGTGGCTCACCAAATGCATCTCTCAGTGGATCCCTCAATGAGTCCCGAAATGGATCCCTCAACACATCCCTGATTGGATCCCTCAAGAAATCCCTTGAGGCTTCCTGCAAGGCATCTCCCAGTCCTCCATGGGCACTTGTTCCGTAGGCACTGGTTTCATTTAGAACAGAAACAGGAGCATTCAAAAGAGTAGAGAGGAGATTATCTCGGAGTCTGCCAGTAACATGGTATATGGCATCTTTCACTTGCACAAGGTCCCCTGAGATCTGTTAAATGTGCAAGTTAATAAATACAATGAGGAAATAAAAGAAATAAGATACACAAATTCTCCACCAAATATCAAATATGCCATATATTCACAAATTTAACACTTCTCAATCCATCCAATCAAAGAAACATCTCAGTTCCAAGGGTACCATACATGATTTTTTGTTGCACTAAATGGCATCACCACCATAAAATGCATGCCTCAACATGCTTTTCCACATAAAAATCTAGTCAATCACAATTATTCGACATACATAATGTATTCATGACAGTAGGGCAAAGAATACTACATCACACGAGGCTACAAAGAATTGTTAAGGGACATGGACATAGCTGAAACTCATTGAATTTCTTCATATATTGTTACCAATGGTATGCAAAGAATACTGCATCACTTTTAGGATTAGTTGATATAACAGCAACCACAAACAAAAGTCCAATCAAAATTATCAACAAGCAAAACGAAAAAAAAAGACCAGGAAAGACACAGCCAGAAACTGCTTGTTATCCTGCATTAAACATAATTAAAGTCGCAAACAGTCTATGTATCTCAAAATCCCAAAGCTTTCAGCAGCTCCAAAGAGCCAAGATTCAAGTAATCTGATCATCCATCCAACCCAATAGAAAAAAAAAAAAAAGAGCCAACAACCAATTGGTCTAATTATTCATAATTCATCCATCCCAATAAAAACACATTTTGGGCATCCTTAAAATGTACTAAGTAAAATAACAATCCATAGAGACTCTTCCAAACCTGTATTAACTGATCATTCTGCTGTACACACTTTGGAACCTGGTCAGCCCCTACTATTTTTATGCCAGCACCAGTCACCCTGCGCATTTCTGAAATTATACAGCCTCCTTTTCCCAACAAACAACCAACTTGACTCGGTGAGACTATAAGCCTTGCGGTAACAGATGACCCATTATATCCCTTCTCAAACCCAGCCTCCACAGACCTAGAGAAAAGAAGCACAACGGTCCTTTGTGCTGCTGAATACCTATTTTCAGGATTCTGAAATAGAATAAGTAAATGCAATACCTATCAGCATTCGTAGATCACCATGCAAAGATATCAAAACAAAATGCATTGAGCCAAACCTCCATAGCAGTAATAGTGATCAACCGCTCATCACACTCTGCTGCAGTAGCTCCAACACCAATAGTAGCACCTGTCTCATTTTGAATAGCTTTCACAATACTGCCACCCCTTCCAATGATACCGCCAACCCTATCATTGGAACAAAGAATTTTAAAAACAACTTCCTGTTGAGGTATCTTCATTTCAGCTGCTGACACCCT
>CAODLS010877440.1:0-23847 GCA_948243855.1 Flueggea neowawraea
AGGAGTGATGACGAGAGTGATGGATTTGTTCCTCTTATGAAGAGTGATATCTTTAGGCCACTTGATGAGTAGGATTGATGGAATGTATGCATACTCAAATGAATTGATAAAAGGATTTATCAATGTCATTTGTATATCAATTTACTTGGGATCAAGAAACACACTAAGCAATATAAGGTTGACATGTGACCATGCCTTATGCTTAATATAAATATCGTGAGACAAAATGGCTAAATATCAAACTGTGAAAGGTTAACTCGGATCACCGATGCCACTCGATTTTGAGTTGCCATAATATATTACTAGATACCGCTTATGGACTTTGGGCCCAGGTGTTCGATTAGGAATCCATATACTTGTTGGACAAGGGGTAGAAAAACCTAGCTCACATGTGACTAGGGTTTTGGTGTGTTGGCCGAAATTCATCTCCTATTTTTTAGGAGTAATGGCCGAATTTTTCATCCTATATTTTAGGAGAGTGTGCTGAATTTTAAAGAAGGTTTAATTAATTAGAAAGCATATATTCTTGTGTGACAAGAAGAGACAAATCGTAGTAGGACTAGAAGAGGAATTCAACACACCCTTCCTAAAACGGAGAGAGGCCGAATCCTTGGTGGCCAAGGAAGAAGGAATTCAGCCCCCAAATCAAGGAAGAAATTCGGCACACTCTTCCTTGATTAGGGTTGGCCGAATTCTTGAGGGATAAAGAGAAGGTTTTGGCTAACCCTAGTGCACCTATTTAGGTTTTTCCATATGCTTATAAATAGGAGCACACCCTTGTCATATTTTCTATGGCTTGGCCGAATTTGTGAGTGTCATAAACAAAGAGAGAAAATTATTTATGAGAATTAGAATAGAGATTCTAAGTGTTAGTACACTCCACCAATCCAAGGAAGTTTGTTCGTGTGGATACCATTGGTCACGTTCGCACAAAGACAACGTGGTTGAAAGGGTTTCGAGTTTATACTAAAAGCTACATCAACAATTCATTCGTTCATACAATTGAGCTTTGGTTTTTCAAGGTAAAACCCTAACCCTAGTCATTTATGTTGATGTGCATGGATTCTTGGTGAAATTCTAGGATAATTTTTTTTGTTATTTTTGCTACGTTATCATTTATATGAATGTCATATTTAGTTACGAATTCCAACACATATAACTATGCCTCAAACGCATAACAATCAGACGAAGGCACAACAAAACATCCTTTTGACAAAACATCGGCATGTACATGAGGTAGTTTCTTCAAAAGGAAATTCTTATGTCCAGTTTTTCTTTTTGTGATGCTAATTGAATCTAAGATTAAGAACTCCCTAGGGACGGAGATGCACGGGGGGCTGGGCATCTAGCCCCACGTAGTTTCGTTCCTCTATATATAATATATGTATTGTATATGTCACAACCCGTTTTCGGACCATAACCGACGTACGAGGTGAACTGTCGAGAGAGCCTGACCCGTCTCGCACGAGCCTAAGAGAACATAAACATACTATCCAACATATTCCATTATGAAAACATTTGATAAAATTTTTATTAACCAAAAACATATGTAATATAACCATAATTGATATATATGAAAATACGTAGATAATTGTATCAAAATAATATATATGTCAGTGGGTAAAATTATATAAAAATATGCCAAGTATCCAAAATACAAAAGGGCAATCCAGTGACCAGACAGCATCCCAGTGTGCAGCTCTAATATCAAAACAAAAGAGCCCAAACAAAAGGGTTTCACTAACCAAAAGACGCCTCACTGGAGTCCAAAATGCTGTGTAGTTGCCAAAGCCAAAAAGCGTTTGCCTGGGAGATAAGGATAAAAAATAAACAGAGAAATAAAATAGTGTAAGAACTCAGTGAGGAATGACACTCCAGAATGTCTCATACGTGCCTCACAAAGATTGTTTTGAAAACAGTTCGAAAGATACCGCATGCAAGTATAAATAAATATACATTCGTATACACGCTATGTAGATATTACCTTTTCAAAAACGTTCACAAATAAAGCAACCGCATGCTCGCAAGCATATTAATTACAGTAATATTAGTAAAAAAACCTAGTATATATGATATGGGACCAATAACAATTATGTGCAAGTAGCACCAATAACAGTGATGATTGTTGTCTCCGCCACTAATCGATAACAAATCATGTATTGGGCCAGAACACATGTATACCAACACCCCTGATAGCTGGGCCTTGACAACACATTGGTATACCAAAGACTACTTCTACCCCTCGTATAGATTTCCCATATAAGAAAACAAAACCATACTAATATAGTACAAAAACAGAAGCATGCAAATCAGAAGATAAAAAACAAAGATAAATATATTTTTAGAATCAGAAACATATCTTAAATCAATAGACGTGCAGAGCAAACGTCAAATTCCAGAGAGTATAAATATTTCCAAAAATATTTATATAAGCGGATATCTAATAGGTTTTAGAAACAAAATCAAATTCAGAAACAAAACAATTTTTCTTCAGAAACAAAACTATTTCAAAAACAGGGTTCTAATTTTTCAAATATCACATAGGTCTGATTCTTGGGATTACCAATCCATTAGTTAGTCCATGTTACATGGCAACTCAGAGAACATAAAAAAACATATAGGATTTGCAAGACACAACCTATGTGTCTAAAGTTGACATCCACTCATCTGGATGTCGTACCAAATAATCCAAATTACGGTTCACCGGTGAATGACTGGTTTCCTTGGGAACCAAGCAGAATTGGAACAAACATATCAGAAACAATCAAAATATGGTACTATAGCAACACCGATGTATGCTATGCAGATGTAGACTCTCTAACAATGCCCAAAAACTCTTTTCGGACCAAAGTCTAACATAATAAATAAAAAATTACACTGCGATGTGAAATTATACTTTGGTCCCAAGGACTTTGAAAAATTACCAACTAGTCCCCAAAATATTCTAAATTTATATTGTAGTCCCCAACTCCCCAAATTTATAAATTAGTCCTCCAAATAATTCAAAATATCCAAATAAGTCTCCAGATATATCAAAATCCACTTTTAATCCCTAAATGCAAAATATCCTATTTGGTCCTCAAATGGAAAATTACCCAAATAGTCCAAATTCCGATTTCACCAATAAAAATCAAAACCAATCATACACATTATTCAATCTCAACCTCAGGAGCATGAATATACAATTTGTTTGCAAAAAACAACTCCAAAAGGATTTAAGCCAAAACAGAACCTAACACCAGTTCCACCAAAAACATCTCAAATTTTTTGATTCAAAGCTTGAATCATGTTCATTCAGGTCCCTTCTAACCTATTTTAGCAACCTCTAACTTCAATTCATCCAAAATCATGTGAAAATCAAAACCCATTTCAAATTTAGACCAAAACAAAAACAAGGAATTTGATACCAAAAATGATGAAATAAATAAGCAAAGATGTGTAATCTTACCTCTAGAGATGATTAGAAATGTTGGGAAAGCAATGAGGAGAGACAAGATCAATTTAGGAGTGGGAGAGAGTGAAAAATGAAGGAGACGACTCTAAGAAGTTGGGTTTGAGGTGTTTCAAAATGAAACAGCAGGGACGAGACGCGTGTGTCTTCCCTTAGACGCGTGTCTCTCATGAGAACTATAGCTTTTCTACTCGAACGACAACAAACCAACGACATGTAGTCAGGCTTGACACACAAGACTCACGTTTCACGATTAAATGCGCATTTTGGGCCATATTTTTCACCAATAACACTTCTTTCATTTCTCCTTCCAACTCAAATGAATTCCACCGACAATCAAAGACTCCAAACACTCTAAAACATCATTAAATATCCAAAGATCATCAATCAATACTCTAATTATTCCAGAGATCAGATCGGACTAGATCATAAATCTACAAGAATCCTAACCAAAATGGACGGGGTATTACAATATATATTATTTCATTTCTCCTTTCAATTCTTCATCCTCCTCTTCATCTAAGCTTGATTCTCCTTCACTCTTCTCTTTTTGAATATAAGTGTAAGCTTTCAAGGCCTTGTCATGCTTGGGTCTTTTGCTTTTTTCCTTAGCACGCTATCATAATTAATAAGTTAGCCAACTAGAGCACTAAACTTTAATGAGTTCAAATCTTTGGACTCCATGATGGAGGTGATCGTTGTATCCCACTCTCTAGGCAAGGAACATAATATTTTCTTCAATTTTTTGCTACTACAGATTAGTCTACCAAGAGAGACAAGACCATTAGTGATTTTCACAAAGCGATCAAGCATATTTGAAATACTTTCTCCATCCTTCATGGTGAAAAACTCATATCTATGTAGAAGCATATTGATTTTGATTTGTTTGACTTGAGTTGTGCCTTCATTAATGACTTCTAACATTTACCATATCTCTTTGACATTCTCATAAGAGGAAATTCTATTATCCTCTTTTTGATTCAAAGCACAAAATAAGAGTTGTGTGGCCATAGAGTTTACATTGATAGACTTCCAATCTTCATAATTAAAATATTGATACTCCTTAGGTGAGCGTTCTTCATTCTTGGGAATTTTAGGACCAAGAGCAATCACCTTCCAAAGATCTATATCATATGATTGAATAAAAATAGATATTCTTTTCTTCTTTGAAATAAAATTAGAGCCATGAAATAAATGAGGGATGTAAAGAGAAGCACCATGAACACATGCACTAGAAGGACCGAAATCCACATCTTTGATGTTGATCTTTGCTCCAATGATGTTAAGCCTTCTTGAATGGAGACCGTTCTGATACCACTTGTTAGAGAATTTTTTCATGACCCGTTTTCAGACCATGACCGGCGTAATAGGGGAATTGTCTATGAGAGCCCGACCCTTCTCGTACAAGCTTCAGAGAACAAAAGCATCTACCCAATTATTATTATTATTCGGCTTATTAGTTAAATTAAAACGTTTAACAGATATAACTTTTTTGAAAATAATATCCCCGAATATAATTAAAACATAATTATAATATCAAAATACTAAATAAGTAATTTAAGTAAAACCAATAAATATTATTTATCAAATACATATGCCATAACCCCCTAATCGGTGTGGAGCAATTAACTTAACAGAAACTCAGCCCTAACAATAGGGCACTCACTAAGTGCGGAATAATCGAACGACTGCTATCAAGCTCACCTGAAACATGAAGTAAAAACAAAACAAAGAGAAAAGAAAATGAGTAAGATTCCCTAGTGAGCGGATAACACAACAGAGCAGCTCATGCTCCTCAAAAGGGTTTTGAAAACAATTTCAAAAACTATCACATGCAGATGTATATATCCAAATACTACTATATATATATATACACTCGTATATATAAATAGTTTATTTTAAAAATTCACTTTGCAAATAGAGCAGACAACAAACAGTTACCGAAATTAATAGAATTTGTTAAATGAATTTCCCAAAATCAAGAATATTTTCCTTTCAAATACTTTCTGAAGTCCACGTTCTTTTTCCAAAATATTTCCAGAAGGAAATACCAAAATAATTTCAAAAATAAATAACCAGAATATTTTCAGAGTTAAATACTGAAGTATTTTCAAAGATAGTTCCAAAAGGTTTTTTCTGAGGGTAGTTCAAAAACATTTTTCAGAAGGGGTCCAAAAGGATAGTTCCTAACATGCGTCAAGCCTTCATTTTTCACGTTCCAAAAGGCCTAAGCTTACGTACGTAAGCCTTTCTTATGTGCGTTAGCTAATTCCTAACATGCGTCAAGCCTTCATTTTTCATGTTCCTTGATTTCTCTCACTTTTGGACACATGTTGGACCATTCCCGAGGCTCGACAACTCCCAAATTTACAAAAATAACACCATTAAGCATCCTCAAAGACTTAATTAACATCTCCAACACCAAAAGATAGGATAAAAATTGATTGAAACAAATTAGGACCAATCGGAATGCTACAGAAAACAGGTCAAAAACGGGCGGGGTATTACATACTCTCCCCTCAAAAGAAATTCGTCCTCGAATTTTCAGAAGATTCATATCAAAAAGATTTACAGAGATACACTGAATGCTATCAGAACTCTACACCTATCTCTAGTTAAAAATTTGATATCCCAAAATCGTAATTCAACACAAGTATCCAAATCATGGCATAATCCATAGCTCTGACAGAACACTCATAAAGAAATAAGCTATCACATAACTAACGATTCCAGACTACTCGTACTCGTCATACAAACAAATAGAGAGGATGGGAACCATGTAGATGTAGAGACAAAAAAGTACTAACATATGCAAATACATATACAGATACATAAGTATACATATATAGAGACGGAGGATGCAGAGATATACAAAGATTGGGACAGATGGTACATGCATATGGATCGACATAATCAATAAGCATAGATTCTCAAGCACAACTCAACAGAGTGAAGTCCCTTCAGAACTTCAACTGACACTGAACAAAATTTGGTTGATTTGATGAGTAGTGTTTCACCCATTTCTCATTTCTGTGGAAACTCCAAAGGCAAAATTTGGTTGCTTGTTCCACAACATTCTACAGCCGACGCGCTATTCTACCGAACTCCTATAGAAGGATCGATAATTCGTAAAGTACATTTTGAACTGGGTATACCCTCAGCTAATATTAGAGATCGGGTACATAATGGATCCAAGACAAAGTTCTTAAGAACAAACTCAAGATATCACAATGCAGAAGTACAAAAGAGTCAAAGGTGCATATTCTCGAGACCAAAGAGTTATATGCCAGAGAACACAAAATCAGACACTTATCAAAGATCAAACTCCAGAAGTTCCAACAGACAGAAAAATACACGGGCCAAAAAGGAAATGAGCCAGACAGCTCTTAACAAGATTACCTGGGTAAACTGCAAATTTGCAAAGCAGGCCCAATAACAACCAAAGAACGCAAAAAAGATGATGAATTCAGTTATTACTGACAGAGATAGCATAAGGATCCAAAAGGCATTAGACTTCCCGATCAAATGGAAGTCCTAAAAATTTCTTCATAACATATTAGAAAATTTTGCATTGCTTGCTAACACGTCTCCTAAACTCATTTATGAGCCTTTGAGACTCGGTTGGCATAAATCCAAATATGATTCACCCACAAAACAAAACATTCTTAAGTCCCAACTACCAACATGCTTATTGCACTAATAAAATTTGCTTTGACTTAGCAGTCGAAAGCACAACCGCTATGCAAAGCGATTCAAAGTGACTTAACAAGTCAAAACCCAATTCAAACAGAGGATAACATCATATTCTCAATGTATAAAATCTTAATATTGGCTTTCAACTCATGCTTATAGCAATCACACACCCATGTGATACAAATTAGTTAAGATATAGCTACTCAGAAGTGACAAAACTTCAAAGGATTTCTAGCAAATACATGCTAATAGAATGTGATGTACCATAGAATGTACAACACTAGAATCAAACAATGTGTATTAGAAAACATACTGAAGTTCAAAGGAGCATATTCAGAGACATACAAAAATTCACCAAAGTTCAGAGAGTATACCGAAGCATACAGAAATACATAGAGGCTCAAAAGGATTCATTTTAATAGAGAATTACAAAAGTGTACTGAAGGTCCAAAAGTGTACATTCAGAAATACATATAAATTCAGAAATATGAAGGATTACAGATGAAATTTACTTCCTACAATTGTGTTACCATAGCCAAAAGAAACGGGACCCCTGGTCAACTCCATTCAACAGATCTTTAGGCACTAAGTTGTCCTGTCTAGGACTTGACAGCAAGTCGCTTAGGACATTCAACTATCATATGCCCTGACTGCTTGCAGAAATAATAGTTACGTTTTTTCTTATCACACTGCCCAAGATGTTTCCTCTCACATATGCTACACCAAGGAATCGAGCCCCTACTTGTTCCTCCAACACTTAGATTTCTACTATAAAACCTGGCAAGTACACCTGACTGTATCTTACCAACATTCTGACTATTATCATACTATCTTTGTCGTCCTGAGGAGAAACTATGTCTTTGCCTAGACTGACTGTTCTGATCTCAACTCTGATGGCCGATGATTGTTCCTCTAGTCCTAATCTTTTTAAGAGTTTCTTCTAGGTGTCTCTCATTAACATATTCAATGGTTCTCGCGACCTCAACAATCTTGTCCACTTTGTCCAATTCAAGATCTGCCACCAATCTGGCATACCCTAGCAACAGACCATTCTGAAATTGGCTCGCAAATGCTGTCTCAATATGGCACTTCTCTGGTGCATACCTACTGAGATCTCTGAACTTCTCCTCATACTCAAACACAGACATCCCCTTCTCCTTATGGAAATCATTGAACTCTTTAGCTTTCTTATCCCTGATACTTTGGGGAAGAATAGATAACACAAGCTCATTTTTGAACTCTGCTCAGGTGATGTCACTTCGCTTCTTAAATCCTTGCCACCACACTGCTGCACGATCGCTCAAAAGAAATGTTGCATACCTGATCCTTTCGACATCATCAGTGTAGTTCAGAGCATCGAAACAACGCTCGACTTCAAAGATAAAATCTTGTGGGTCTTCAACCATCGTGCCTTTAAATCTCGGTGATTCGAGCTTCAAAAAGCTTATCAGACGGGTACCATCATCCATCTCTGGTTCAACAGGTCCAACAGATGGAGCAACTATTGCTGGTTGAACTTTGGTTGTCTGTTCAGGAGCAAAGTGCTTGAAACGATTAAGGATTCGAGCAAAACGATCAAAAGAGACAGACTGAGCCACAGACAATGGATGAGGCTTAGGTGCCAAAACTGTGATCTCTTGCGCACCACGTGAACCATGTTGAACAACTACTGACGGGCTGACGACCTCAGCAAGCCAACGTCTAGCGCCCTCACTAGGTCTTCTATTACGTCGAAGCATAACTACAGATAACAAACAAATAGAACGCATATGCATATGTTAGAATGCAAACTATTATCATAGTACCAACAAAAATACTCAGAAGAGTATACCAAAACAAATACTCAAAGGAATATATGGAGTCACATTAGACTGACTTGATTAAAAATACCTAAGCTCCACAACTGACCCACAAAATACGGAACCTAACACTCTGATACCACCTTTGTCATGACCCGTTTTTGGACAATGACTGGCGTACAAGGTGAATCGTCTATAAGAACTTGGCCCTTCTCACACAAGCCTTAGAGAACAGAAACATCTACCCAATTATTATTATTAATCGAATTATTAGTTAAATTAAAACATTTAACATATATTTTTCTGAAAATAATATCCCTGAATATAATTAAAACATAATTATAATATCAAAATACTAAATAAGTAATTTAAGTAAAACCAATAAACATTATTTATCAAATACATATGCTATAACCCACTAATCGGTGTGGAACAACGAACTTAACAGAAACTCGGCTCGAACAATAGGGCACTCACTGAGCGCAGAATAATCAAACTACCGCTATCAAGCTCACCTGAAACATGAAGTAAAACAAAACAAAGAGAAAAGAAAAGGGGTAAGTTTTCCTAGTGAGCGGATAACACAATAGAGCAGCTCAGACTCCTCAAAAAGGTTTTGAAAACATTTTCAAAGACTACCACATGTAGCTATGTATATATTTACACTCGTATATATAAATAGTTTATTTTAAAAATCCATTTTGCAATCCTTTTTGCAAACATAGTAGACAACAGACAGTTACCGAAATTCATAAAATTTGTTAAATGAAAAAATTAAATAAAGTATTTAATTTCCCAAAATCAAGAATATTTTACTTTCAAATACTTTCTGAAGTCCACATTCTTTTTCCAAAATATTTCCAGAAGGAAATATCAAAATAATTTCAGAAATAAATAACCAGAATATTTTTAGAGTTGAATACCAAAGTATTTTCAAAGATAGTTCCAAAAGGTTTTTTTTCAGAGGGTAGTTCAAAATTATTTTTCAGACGGGGGACCAAAGATCATGTTCATCGAGTTAACCAAACTCGGTAATAGCCACATAGGCGGAAATTAGCCTCTAAGGCACCATGGTATAGCCATAAAGGCGATAATGGCCACTAAAGGCACGAGTATAACCACTTAGGTAAATGATACAACTCCAGTGTATTATGGCTACGCAATCTCGTAGCTGGGTGTCCCAAAATGAAATGTTTTTACTAAAACATTACAAAAATATATTTACATTCAAAATTATCAAACAAATAGCATACATAAATAGACATATCATTTTTATAAAAATGATAACAAACTTTCAGACGAAATATTTTTTAAAAAATATTTAGTTTTCAGAAACGAAACTTATTTCAAACAAAATATTCGCCCAAGAATATATTCTCAAAAACCAAAACGTTTATTGCAGATATCACAATAAATATTTAACATAGTATTTTTTTTAGAAACCAAAGATATTTCTAGAGAAAACTGAGTTTCCACAACAGAGATTTTCACGTATACAAAATTTTTAGGAATTCCAATATTTTAATTAATCTAAATTACATGCCAATTCCCGACACATAAAAACATATAATTTAGAGGACACAACCTTTGTGTCTAAAGTGCTACCACCCTCACTTGGATGTCGAGCAAACATCCCAAGTACGGTCCACTGGTGAATGACGGGTCTCTTCAGAAACTAAACAAAGCTGGAACAAACAATATATAAACAAATCAAACATGGTACTGTTGCGGTACCGAAATGCATATGCAAGCCCAAATGCTCAAACAAACCCCAAAAATCCATTTCGGGCCAAAGTTTAACATGATAATCCAAACAATACACCCCAGTGTAAAATTACAGTTCAGTCCCCGAACTTTAAAAAATTACCATCTAGTCCCCAAAATATTCCAACTTAATATTTCAGTCTGAAATCCCCAAAATAACATATTAGTCCTCTTACATATATAAAATTATATTCTAGCTCCTAAATGACAAATATCACATTTGGTCCTCAAATGAAAAATTACACAAATAGTCCTTAAATCCGATTCAATCGATAGAAATCTAATCACCTACATTGGTCCTATTCAATCTCAAGAGCATTAATCTATAATTAATTTCTCAAAAACAACTCAAAATCATCATTATTCTTCAAAAATTCGAACATAACCCTAGCCCAATCAATACAACATCAAATCTCATGACTCAAGGCTTGAATCATGTGTATATAACCTCAAACAATCATAATCCAACAACCTACAACATCCATTTCAACAGAAACACTCAAAATCTTATTAGAAGCATGATCTTACCTCCAGAGATGCTTAGGACTGTTGGGCAATCAACGGAGTGGAGAGAAAATCGACATGGGGTTGAGAGAGTTTGAGAAATGAGAAGGAAAGACGAAATGGGTTAAGTTTGATGCTTTAAATTGTCTGGACAAGGCTCACGTACGTCAAAGGACCCTCACGTATGTCACCAAACACCTCACGTACGCTATCGGGGTGAAAAATGACTTCTATAGGCGTTAGACCCGACCTTACGTACATCACTGTTCATCTCGCATACTTGAATCATACGAAAACCTAGCTCACGTATGTCACGTGACAAAAAAATGTAGGTTTGGAAAAAGAGGCGCTTACATACATAAGGCTTAAGCTTACGTACGTAAGCCTTTCTTACGTGCGTTAGCTAATGCCTAACGTGCGTTAAGCCCTCATTTTTTACTTTCCTTGATTTCTCTCGCTTCCGAACACACGTCAGACCATTCCCAGGGCTCGAAAACTCCCAACCTTACAAAAATAACACCATTAAACATCCTCAAACACTTAATTAACATCTCCAACACCAAAATATATGATCGAAATTGATCAAAATAAATTACGACTGATCAAAATGCTACAGAAAACATGTCAAAAACAGGCGAGGTATTACAATTTTTGGTGGTCCTTTTAATGGAGTTGTGAGAGTAAGAAAGAACGAAAGTGAACACAAAGATTTAGAGTGGTTTTGCCAACCTTGCCTACATCCACTACCTAAGTCTCACTTAGGGTTTTCACTTAATGATGATTGATTTCGACTCAATCTAACAAAGTCTTACAATGAGGTTGATTGTGACTCAACGCCTCTAAGGCCAACACAAGGTTGATTCTAGGCTCACACCTCTAAAGCCAACAAAGTTGATTCTTTCTTAGGCCCATACCTTTAAAGCCCTTACAAAGTTGTTTTCTTAGGTTCACAACAAACCTTTCCCACACCCAAAGTGTATGCAAAAAGATTACAAAGATTGAAGCATTATGCTAGAGTTCAACGTATGAACTTGATGATTACAATTTGCTATTTAGCTCGATTTTGGTGTTTTTGATGGTTGAAAATGATAAAAAATTTTGGCATAATGATTTCTGATGTTGTTCAACCATTTCTTTGCCCTTTCTTGATACATTTATAGACTTTTCTAAGCCATATGACCGTTCGAATAAAGTAACTAACCATTGGAAGTTTTGTTTTTACAGTTTGGAACTCTCTAACATACGTTCATCATCATCCAACCTAGATAACATACGTTGAATAACTCATTACGTACCCTACAGTTTATTTGCGTATGTAAGCCACCTTTTACGTACATTATTTTTGGTCCAGTATGATCCAGTAGCTTCTGTTTGCATTTTGCCTATTCCTTGCATACGTTATCAATTCCTAACGTACGTTAAGATCTTCCAGAGCCTTGTTTCGCAACTTCAAGCTTTTCGGCGTGTTTACCTCCAAATCTAACATTTTGTTCATCGTCAAAACCTTTGTTCAACATCAAAATATAGAAGGATCTTAACGTTGATCACACATGATCCAACATTATTAAATTTTAATTTGGGCAAATTAATTTGTCTTTTTGTGTTAGTTATTTTATATTTTAATTGTAAGTTCAATTTTATCATGGTAGAATATCATTGATGTCAAATTATAGAGCGACATCCATGACGATCCCTGAGTTTTGGTGTATTGTCCATCCTAGTCCCTACTAGTTTTAAAACAAATGTTCTGGTCCTTCACTTTTAACTCCGTGAGTTTTACTTAATAGAAAAGGTGGAAAGACAAATTTATCGTCGAATTAAAAATATATTCTTTCATTCTAAACTGAACTAAACCGAACTGAATCAAACCAAACTTACCTAAACACCTTAAACCTAACATAACTCTCTAAAAACCAAACAAACCCAACCCACTTTACTCCAACACAACAAATAAACCCATTCATAACTCAATATCAACCCACCCATTTCTTCTTCTTTCTCTTCTCTATCATGAACCCAAAACCCACCACCACCAAAACCAAAAACTTAACCCACCCTCAACACCCAACTTAAACCCACCCATTCCTTCTTCATCTTCCATCACTACCTTCTTCATGCCTCTTCCTTCTCCTTCTCTCTCTCTCTCTCTCTCTCTTAACCACCACATCAGTCTCTCTCCTTTCTCAACACTATAACCCAGAGGCACAACCACAACCCAGAACCTCTATTTGTCTTCTACAACGTCGCTGCCATCGCCGTTTACCATAGATCACGAAGCTATCTCTGATCTGTGTTATCGAGGCTTTTCTCTCTTCCTCCCTCAATACCTCTAGATTACGCCATCGTGGCCACCATTTTCCACCATGCCGCCGCCGCCACCATTCATATCCAATTCTTCCTTTCAGAACCCATATCACTACAATCGATGTTGGACTAGTCATCCATGGCTTCACCAACAAGGAATTGACTTGATGTCTCTGTGCTTCATTTATTTTGTAGAGACGATGACTCACTTTGTTTATTGTTTGTTTCAAGTATATATGGCTTCTTTTTATGTTGTCTGCAATAATGGTTTTTGAGTAGTAAAGAGAACTTGTGTGTTCATAATGAAAAGTCGAAGCAAATTTAATTCTTTTTCTGATGGAAATTTTGGAGTTCATTTGCTGGGATATTGTCTTTGTTATAAGTCTCGAAGTGGGTTGTCTTGTAACTCCAGAATTGGGGCATTTAGGAACCGAGACTGTGGAAAGAAAGGCGTTCATTTGAAAAAGAGAACAAGTGTGAGAAGGATATTTTTGTTGAGGTTGTGACCAAGGTTGAGGTTGTTGACTATGAAATTGAAGAGAGTTCCAGTTAGATTAGTGTGAAATGATTTAGGGATGTTCTTGAGAAAATTGAACGGAATTCTATTTTTTGTGTTGATTTCTCCACTATTTTTCCTTTTTTTTTCTTGTGTTTTGATTGAGTAGGATTGTAGTTATTGTTTTGAATTTGTTGAAAACTGCATGAATTTTGGTTTGAGTTGAATGACTTTTTGCACTAGTGATGACTGGATTGACGGACAAATGGTAGTGGTGGTGGCTTGTTTGTTTGGTGGTGACTACGGGGTGTTTTGGTGGTTGTTGGTGTGGTTGGGTTCAATGATGTGAGAGATAGATAGAGTTTTGATGAGAGAAAAAACAGAGAGTAATGTAAGGGTATTTTTGTCATTACATACTTAAAATTAGTATGTCTCATATGCCACGTTAGATTTTCTGATGTGGCCGGTTATATTTGACTAATGGTGACAGACGGAGGGACCAGAACGACTATTTTAAAACTAATAGGGATCAGGATGGACAATATACCAAAACTTGGAGATCGCCATGGATTTCGACCTAAATTGTATTGTTATGAATCTATTTTTGTTTTCAATTTGCAAAGCATGTGCTTTGTACAATTTTTTTAAATTTTTTTCATATTTAGTTATATTTTAACTATAATTTTTAAACAAATTGAATTATTAATTAGTTTTAATTTAGTAAATACATTTATTGATTAAAAATACAAATATGCCATAAACTAAAACTTTCAAAACATAAATTAACATTTCAATTAATACAATCAAACAGAAAAGAAAAAATAATAAAAAAATATTTGTAGTAAAAATTGTAGCTACCCAAACCAAATTTGGGTCGCTACATTATTTGGACGCATTATGCTATTGCAAAATGCATCTCGGTTGGAGCATCATTTGGACTGCAAAATTGAGTTTTATTCCATTTTGTAGTCCGGCTGGAGATGCCCTAAATTACTTAATTATTGAGTTGGGTCCATGAATAAGACACCCAAGTTTTGACCGAACCAAATTTAACCTAATCGACCCGTCATATGCGGACCACATATTAATTTTAATATCTCTCACTCGCACATGACAGAATGATATCCACTCATTATACATGATGGAACTAAAATTCTAGTCATAAAGATCTTTCTGGTCATATAGGCAGATAGATCATGTGACCAACATACGCGAGAACTCAAAAACTGTACAGTGGTTAAAGATATATAGCAACTCGCCAACCAAATCCTGGTTGAAGGCTTGCCTTATAGAATAACTCAATTTTGCCAATAGTATATGCAATAACAGTTCAAATATGCTAAGATCATGTGTGTCTTACCCCAGTTTGCTTTCCACAATTGTCACTTTTAAACTACTTGATCTCGTAAAATCATAATTTATGTTCATTATTAAGTTTCTTGTAGAAACTATAATAGGGCTTTAGTGAACTATGAAACTTTGCGAATGTGTCACAAGGCAAGGCTTAATACATAGGAAACCCCTGAACTTGTTTAATTTTTTCCTTGTAACTCCCTAAACTTTACGTAGTAATTAATTACCTATTGAATTTCTTAAAAAATATGTTTTTTTACAAGTTCAGGGGGTAATTAATTATCTTGCGAAGTTCAGGAGTTGACAAGAAAAGATGAAGTAAGTTCAGGAGAGCTCCTATGTATCAAGCCTCACAAAGCAGACTTTCCCTCTTACATTATATAGTCCATCAAAAAGCAGTTTGCTTGCCTAGTATGTTCTATCCAGTTGTCATGCATAACATTTAGCCAACACACTAAGATAACCACATTGATTCATACTTCGTGCATGTGTTAAGGAACGGTAGTGAATATTAGTAAAATGCTTAGAAAGTAAAAAAATTCTTATTTTAGTTCAAGCAACTTTATATAGATACAATATAATATTTTCTAAATGAAACTTAAATTGGACCAATTAAATATAATATTTAGATAAGATGATTATCGTGAGATGTAAAAACAATCATTTTTCCATTAGTTGTTAAGTTTCAGGAGTTAAACAATTATATATCATTTTTTTACAGCAAAATTACATAGAATATAAATTTTTTTAGAAAATTTGGACCGTGGTCCCTCTTTCCTGATTAAGCTCCGCCCTTGACTGCAATATTTGTTAAAGAGAGTAATATTTCCCTCTCAACCTGACATCTCGTGCATGCCTTTTTTTTTTTTTATTTCGACAGACATCTCATGCATACGAAAGAAAAAGTTTGAAAACATATGTGGAGCCAATTCTACACTTGCAAATTGCAGACGCTTTAAATATGGCCCCCAATCAATTTCCACCCTGTCAAAAGTTGCCACAATTGGCATATATTTTTATCTCATCATGATTTCTCCTTTTCCTCCATATAATTTCCTCAAGCTCAATGAACTAAAAAAAAAAAGAGAAAAAAAAACCTTTTACTCGGTCTTCCTCATCCTTATATAAACCAGCCCCCTCTAATACAAATACTACATTGTAAGTTATTTTTTTTTTACATTAATATATCGGACAAGGTCACAAGATCAGTATGATGAAGTCAAGTGTGATGGCTAAAATGGTGCTGCTGCTTGTCCTCATTGCTATGATGGTATCACTGGAGGTGTCGGCAAGAGCCAGCCGCGGAGGAGGACGAGGTGGTGGAGGAAGAGTTGGTGGCCGCTTTGTGCCTCGTAGAACTTCATCTTCCCACTCCTCTACTGCTCCAACAATTGCTCCCTCTTTTGGATTTGCCTTTATTGCTTCTTAATATTTACCTTCATTTATACAGCAGTCTTGTAATAGCATGGTAATAGAATTGTCTCTAGCACTTAGTATTTGAAGGTTTCTTTCGAGTAGATTAAAAACAAAACAAGCTTATTGGGATGTATAAGTGTAACTAGTTTAGTTTCTTCCGATATAAATGTTTTATGTTCCATTTCTGTGTTATTGTAATGAAGTTCCATTTTCAACATTTTACTTATTTAACCCCTTATTTGGAACAAATGAACTCCACAAAATTTTGTGGAATTCATTTGCAATTCTAAATTTTTGTGTTTGGAATACAAAATTTTGTGTTGAATTCTATGGAATTGAACATAATTAAGCCAATTCCTGACAAATTAGATGTGATTTCCAAATAAATTCCAAAAAAAATTACATGCCAAAATTAAGCTTGCTCTTTTTCACTTATTCCAAAATTATCGCTACACTTTATCATCTTCATTATCGTTCTCTCCAAATCCCACTCCTCTGTACTCTTACACAACTCAAATACTATTAAACCTAGAATCTCTATCCTTGGCTTTCCAACTCTTGAAGCAAACCCAACTTTGTGGTTTCCACCAGATTTCTTTATTGATTTTAAACAAACCCAACTTTGTGAACATTCTGCTCACACTCCGAAATCATTCAATTTCTTGAATTTTTTATTCTTCTTTTTCTTCTCCACTCTCTTCCTCAACCTACCCACGCCTCAAAGCTCCAATTTTTATCTTGTTTTTGTGTTTCATAGTTGGCATTGCATTGCAGGACTGTAATTTCTATGTCAATCACAATACTTACAAATTTTGGTGTTTTAGGAGTTGATTAAGGTTCATGATGAGTGGTTTGCAGATGAAGAAGGGGTCCGGAATTCTGTTGGGTTGTTGGCGAAGCCGGTAGTCCAGAATTTGGATGCTAGAGAAGTATGTTCTGTGTTGAAATTACAAATGTAGACATATTTGTAGGAAGCATTTCCTTTATTCGAATTTAGGATTTTGCTTTCTAGGTTTTGAAATATAGGTTGTAATTGAAATGATTTAATATATGTTTAGTTTATTAATTTAGTCATGCTTAGGAAAGGGTATGTTAGGAAATAGATTAATGAATTTTCAATTCTTAATTTATTCTAAACATGATTATGAGAAATTCAATTTAATTCCATGTTTCGAGTAATACCATACCAAACAAGATAATTTATTTGCAAATGAATTCTATGTGGAATTCATTTGTAAATGAATTCCAAATTTTGGATTAATTTGTTCCAAACGGAGTGTAACTTTAATGCTTCGATGTATATGATGTGAACTCTTCACAATATCAGAAGGCTTGTAGCCTGGTAGAATTGGAATCATAGCACTCAACTGGAATATATGGTGTGTATCAGCATGATTTGTTTAGTTTCTTCATAGAAACTAAGTAAATGTCTTGTCTTCCAATTTTTTGTTATGATATGTTAATTGAAGATTAAGAACCACCTACTGGAGTTTGAAATCTTAGAGATAGATGATGAAAATGATCACCCACTTATCTATTAACTCAGTTAGCCTGGTTTGGCAGGTTTAACAGAGAAGTGTTGTGACAAAAGCTTTATTAATCAAAACGAAGCAAATCAAATTACACATTACTAGTTCTTGGTGCCATATGGATAATATTTTCCTAGATCTGAAGATTGCTAGAGTTTCTCCAATTTTTCCTTATTAAGGTGCAATGTTTCCATGTTGAGATTATAAGAATATGTAATTTATGTTAAAAATTATTGATTAGTTTTAAATTATTGAATTTTACACTCTAATAAAGAAACATTGTGCCTCGATTAGGAAAGCTTAAAAGAACTCCTGTAACCGTTGCTGGAAAATATTATCCGTGCCACACCCTAGTACATCATAAAATTGTAAGGGTTTGCTCAAAATATGCTTCCCCAACCCAAAATATCTAGCATAACTAGTAAGCCAGTCAGCAACTTGCCGTTAATCCCCCGGGGGAGTATCATCACTTGGCCCGTTCTATCGGCAAGTATCAAATAGTGACATTTACTGATAAAGTGACCTCAATTGTTCTTTTAAGTATTATTTTTTTGTTTTTTCCTTTTGTTTTCTTATTTTTGTTTTCTTTATTTTTGTTTATATTTCCTTTTTTTTTGGGAGATTAAAGATAGAAATTAGAGTATTTTTTTGTATTATTTATATAATTTCTTATTATACGTAATTTATTTTTATTTGGTTTGTCCAATATTTTTTATGTAATTTACTATTATGCATAATTTATTTTTATTTATTTAATCTACAATTCCAATAGTAGATAATTGTATTGCTTTAATTTAGATATTTAGTCAATCGACTATTAAATTTTATTTAAAAAAATTAATATTTTGAAAAACATTTCAATTAAATAATTTATTTAATAAATATTGTATACTATAATTCTTAAAATATTATTTTTAATTCAAATACCAACTCACACAAAATATTTATGTCAAATAAATATATTTATTATGATTTATAAGTTGTAAATAAATTAAATAACGAGTGAAGTGATTGTGAGTCATATAATAGACCATAATGAGAGATTAATCCTCAATGAAAGATAATATAATGAATGATAGATTAGTAGATTACTGATGTGATGAACCCATCAGCCATCGACCTAGAAGCTTATAATCACTAGAGATGCCCTAAGGGCCATTTTATTTTATGGATCGTTTGTCTAGCACTGACTGTACAAGGAAAAAATTGACAAAAAAAAAGATTGTACGAAGAGAAAAAGGAATTACCCTCTCAAATATTAAAAATCAATCCAACGATTGTTAACTTGTCTTCTGGGTAAAAAAAATTAACATGTTTTATACAATAATGATCAGAAAGAATAAATTTAATTACATACATTCATAATCCAAGATCTGTTGTCATTCTGAAAACGCATAATAAATTGTCGGCGCACATATAAATGCAATGGCGGTGGCCACTTGGGTCCAATACCAAGTCCCTCAATTAACCTTAGACGACTAGGGAGTCGTTATTTGAGGTTGCGACCGACTATAAATAAACATGATGAAGATGCTATTTTGAAATGCCATGTAAGTGGAAGATGCATCCAAAAGACTTTGTTTCTTCAAGTTTGCTTATTAAAATATCATACTTACCAAAGAAAGGTATTAATTATAAGTTTGAGATGCCTTTGTAAAACTAGATTTCCACCTCCAATAATTCATGTTCGCTCCCCTTTCCAAATTATTTCATCATAGCAATCTCTACTGTCGGCAAGTTCTAGTCCATACTAGCTAGAATAGCACGTGGCCAATTTACTACTAACTGTTTTTTAGGTGAAGTGTACGTTTCTTGAATGAATGCTTGCTCCATACTGTGGCACAAACTTCTCCATCCCTTAGGGCTGACGGTCTTTTCTATATAAGGAACCCAAATGAGAACCTTAAGCACAACTTACTCAACATAGTTCACTCAACTAAATTACAACAAGTGAGTGCGTGTGTGTGAGAGAGAGAGATGGAGAGGCACCATAAACTGGGTTTCATCGTGGTAGCAATGGCAGTGCTGCTTCTGGCGAGTGAGACTTCAACAGTACTGGCTTCTCGCAAATGGGAGGCTTTGATCTTTCCTAAACATGGTATCGCTCTTAAAAATGCTCCTGCAGAAAACTGTGTCGGCTTAGCGCAACAATGCGATGACAATTGCTGCGAAGGTTGTTATTGCAATAATTATCCAGTTATTCCACCGGCTAGCTTCTGTGAAGGGGATTGCCCATTTACAGTTTCTTAGCCAACCCAACAGTGCTGCAAAACCCCAGGCCTTTCTACTTGAATTAGACATAGTAATTCTACTATATATTCTTATAAGGCTTGGACGCAGTTTTAATCTTCTAATTATTGCTTCACTAATCCATTACTTTGTGGATTAAGCATTAATAAAAATTCCCAATTATCAAAAAAAAAAAAAGCTTCAAACAACTTTATATATATTACTCGGTCTGTCCTATTTTTTTATTCCACTTCTTAAATGCATAAGCATAAACAAAAATGGTTAAATTTAGTTAAACTCGTTTGCTTCTCTTCCATGGAAGTGTTGTATTTGTGATGTTATAACATCAACATCCGATATACGCTCGGGATATTTAAAGTATGCCTAAACCCTAATATTCAATTGTTTTGATATTCATTTTCTGACATCTATATATGCTTAACATTGAAGATCGCAAAAACTTTCGAGGTTTTCTTCCACTACAATTTTGTTTATAGTTCCCACTTCCAGTTCTAGTATGTTCTTCTGATCGATCTTCTTGATCTGAGTTGGCTTTTGCACATATATTTTTTTTTCCTAAATATTATTATTTAGCGGCACAATCTAAGGCCATTTACAAAAAAATGAAAGATACTTCTTAAACCAAAACTTGTCGGAAATTGAAAAACAAGAAATAATTTATTGTTTACAAAAGGACAAATACTTTGCAAACCAAAACTCGTAAGAAATTGAAAAGGAAAAGAGCAAATTTTAACAAAAATATTTATTTCCATGGTTGTTATTTAAGGTTTGCTTATGAGAAAACATGATATATGAAGATGTGATTTTCAGGTCCCAAGGTTCGTGCCAAATCGCATCTACCAAACTTGATTCTTCAAGTTATTTTATTTAGACACTAATGTAACTAGATTCATGGCTCCAATTAATTCAACCTGTACTCTCCAACAATGTAACTGGTACAAGTCCGTACACATAGGACATGGCTAATCTTATGACTATCATGTGAATTTCGTTTTTTAGGTGAAATGTAACCTTCATTATTCAATACTTACCCCTGAGCCTGGAATAACTTTTTTCTTACAATGGGATGTTGTAAGGACTTCTGCAAGCTTTTTTTATTAAAGTGTAATGTTTTTTTATTAAAGTTTATAATTTTGTGATTAATAATTAATTAATAATTTTTATTTACATATTAAAAGTTTCTACAACTTCAACAAAGAAAAATTGTACATTGATAAGGAATATCGGAGGAACTCCTGCAACTATCGAAAAAATTATCTCCCTGCCTGTGCCACGAAACCTCATCCTCTCCAAATCTTATGCCTGATAAATATGGGTGTATTAGTTTGTGATATATTAACAGAAAAATATTTATATCTTCACTTGAGACAAGAAAATTTGCTCAAGTGTGTGTAATTTACGAAACTGTTATTGTCAGTTTATTAAATAAACACAAAAGCAAGATCATGTCAAAACTACTGTCTCAAGTTGTTGGGATACAAGCAATATGGTCCAATTAAAGGGAATACTATTGTCAGTAGAGGTGTTGAGGTCGACGAAAGAGCATCATGGGAATCGAATGTCAAGGAAGACAATTTCTTTCCAATTTTTGAAGAAGAAGATTCATCATAACAAGCACCAGGAGGTATTGTTACTCAGCCTATATTTCTTGTTCAAACACAAGCTCAGGACTCACCATCGTCCTCAAGTTCAAAAGCAAGTATTAGCGAGAGTGAAGAAGAGAAGACCCCACGCTACAGAAGGTTGGAAGACATTTACAGTGAAACTGAGATCCTAAATGAACCGCTGAATCTCTTTTGTCCCGTTGGGGATTGTGAACCCGTTGACTTTCAAGAAGCAACAAAGAGCCAAAAATGCAGAGACACTATGGATGAAGAAAACAAGAAGAGTTATCTATAATATGACAAGTTGAAGGTGATAATATGATACATTATTTTGGCCCCCTAAACTAAATTTTCTGGTTCCACCAACCACTGATAGGGAGGTCAAGTACCGATCCCTCCTAATTTGATCCCTATTGAGACCTGTAACCTCTTCTCAAGGTCTGGTCTTTTTAATCTTCTTTTAGTCTTTATCTTCTTATTTGTTTGTGTTGTATTCATTCACTATATAAATTGCAGACCAGATACAAATACGCTAATTAACACACCTCAAAATGGTTACATTTGCAATATTTGTTTCTTAGAATTTCTATTTTAAGTTAAATACATATATATATTTATACAATCTAATCTTATAATTTCTCTTCGCTTCTCGGTTAGTCTGATTATGTTCTGGTTTTCTCCCTGCTGATCCAACCTCAACGTCCTCTTCCGGGTTCGCTGCCATTGCTTGTTTACGTTTTACCTTCATTCATATATCCTATCAATATGCTTTTAAAGCCTGGAAGAATTGGAATTGTCTTCAGCATTCAGTATTTGACATTTTCATTTTAAGTAGACTTCTTAAAAGAACTTTTTGGTGTGTATAAGCGGTTTAGTTTCTTAGATGTAAATGCTTTATGTTTCATTTCAATATATTAAGCTTTGGTGTTTTGTCGGTTTGAGCTATCCGGATTTAGCTTGTTGTTTTCATTGTTTAATTACAAGAACAGTGTGGACTGAATCAAATTTCGACAAAATAGTATTCCAATTTGAGAAATCAACAAATAATCATAGACAACATTTTCGGTTTACTACAAGTGAAAGCATAATTGATGAGTTGCAGAAAGAAATGGATTCATCAAATAAAAACAGGGCAACCATCAACCTGAATTCCAGGTGCAGTAGGGCAACGAGCAATAGGACAATGATCGTCTAACTCTAAACCCCACCATTTTGGTCCATTAATGTCCTTGACTTGCAATGTGAAGTAACACAGAATCGCCATGAAAGCCACACCGGCATCTAAACCAGCTGATAAGATGTAGTTGTGTCTAGCCCACCAAGCTTTGTACCTTCTTTACACAATGAAGTTGAACACGAACCAACTGTGATCCAACATATGTAGTTCACAGCTCTCGCTGGCGGCATGTTCCCTGTTGCGCCAAGGATGACAGGAACGTTAATTAGTCGAATCCACTTCACTGTTGGAAAAATCCGGCAGAGTATCCACACAATCAGAGGAGCCATTAGGCCAATTAAGAAGAAGTAGTTCATCTTGGAGTAAAGTCCTAGACGACCGAACATTCTTAGTGGTCCTACCACACCCCATATGATTGATGCATTGTAGAAAACATCGTCACCCGGGCACGTCCAGGGGCTTCCTTCTGGCAATTCTGATGGATCACAGATGTGATCTATGGTTGTT